>CM023960.1:52649-112288 GCA_013407115.1 Glycine latifolia | reverse complement strand
GAATCCGTAAGAAACTTACGGATTGACGAATCCGTAAGATTCTTACGGATTGACGAATCCGTAAGATTCTTACGGATTCGTGTACAAAATCAGCGAAAAAATGAAGGACATTTTCGGAATTGCACTGTTTAAAATGGTGTATTAGAAAAAGTGAATGGTGTATGAAGCAACACTCAAATAGTTATAGTAAAGCCCATGATTTTCTTGCACTTTGCTAAAATTTTGCGTTCTAGGACTTTGCCTCAACAAATTCAATATCATTTTCCTTTAAAGAAAAAAGTAACATAAATAGCTTTGGTTTGAATTACTAAGTTTCAATATACAGCATGGCAAGATATTGTCGTGTTTTTTGGTATATACTACGCTTTAAACTTTCATCTAATTTATTTAGAAATTTAAGTGCATTGTAAGAAATTAAGAATGTAATAAAATTGTACAAATCATACAATTTTTAATTACTAATAATCTATTTATTAATATTTTTTTGAAACATTTTTTAGTAAGAAAATGAAACATAAAACAAAGATATCAGTCATTTTTATTTTATCAATTCTTATTTATTTTAGTGGATTTAATTGTACATTTTGTTTCTTACTTTTTCCAATTTTGCTATCCAATTTTTTTCATAGATATTTTGCCTTTATATTTACATAATTTGCACATTTTATCCTTACCTTGGTTGACTAATCCATTTTCGTTAGTTGGCGGTTGACGTAGCACTAATGATCATTGGAGTGACAATTTTACCACTGACACAATAGGTAGTGCCGATGTGATAGTGCACAAGACACTAACATGGTTAGCGACATGAAAAGAGAATTAAATTGCACTTTTAATCCCTCACAAAATTTTGAACATTTTACCCCGAATTAACTTGTTTTGTTATGCACATTTTGCCCCATACTTTCAAAATTTCATGAATTTTGTCTCCTTAAGTGTCACTAAGCATTTGGTATTAAAAATAAAAATAAAAACTAAAATACAAACGCATTGTTATTCTTTTTTCCAATACTTGTCACGCAAAAACACTCCAAACCTGACTAAATACTATTGGCAGTCATTTCCCCTAATTCATGATCTCCTTTATCTTTTTCACGCATAAATCATACCCTTCATCTCATACTCTTTTTTTATCTTTTATTTTTTTTCCTAATACTTAGAATCGTTCTCTTTATGTTAACAGAATATACTCCCTCGACAAAACCCCACACTCCAACACACTAAAGCTCTTTCATTCTCACGCATTCTCACTACCACAAGTTTTACTCACATATATTCACTCACAAGCATACACAAGGATGTGCACTTTTCACTCATGAAAAATAAAACTCTCCCACTCACTTTTCTCACAGCACATACACGATAACTCTCGCTAATTCTTATAAAGTAGCTTAAATAAGCTAACAACTCGCACCACCTTCTACTAATCGCACCCCGTATTTATACCACTAAAGCTCGCCCCTTTCAGGCCCAACCCTAGTAAAAATCGACTAGCTAGCAAAATCATAATACATATATATTTATGTTATTTTATTAGTTAAACCATATAAATTTAAATTTAGTTCCTCTTGAATCTAAAATCAAATACCTAAGTTGTGTTTGGGTTACCGTTCATTGGAACATAACAAACGTTTTTTTTTTTAAATTCAAATGTGTTTGTTTGTTTTAGGTACTTAAAAATGTGTGAAATTTGCTCCAAATGTTATTTTGTAACATTTGCTGAAAATGAAAGAGAGAAATAAGATCAATTTGAAGTAAAATTGATACCAATACACCAATTATTAAAGTACTATTCGTATCTTATCCATTTCTTATTCTTTTTCTCAATTGCGTTGTATTTTGAAGTTCACTCTTAATATAATTTATTTATGAACACTTAATTAAAAGATGTAGAATCTGAAATTTCTACTAAAAACACACACATATATTGAAGCGTAGTTTTTTAAAAAATAGGATCCGATGGTTTGGCTGGTCCAAATCTCTGGTTGGATCGATCATGTCTTTGACTAATATTGATTGGGTGGTTCTATGGTTGAATAGGTAAATTAATCGGGTTTAATCAATGAACCAGTTTGATTGAACTAGTTAAACAAATATTAAATATTTTTTAAAATACAAAATTTAATGAAAATAGAAAAAAAAAATATGATACATCCAAGAATTGAACCAAAAGGATCTGAAAATTGTTTTATGGATCAACCTATCACCAAACTATTATAATTAATTATTAAAATTATGACACAATTTATACATATACTTATATTTTATGTTAGTTATAGTACCAATTTGTGTGATTTAACTAGTAACTTACTAATTTAACCAATGACTCATCAACTTAGTGTCTCGAACAACTAACCCTATTTTTATAACATTGTATTAAAGTATAGAGAATGTTGATAGATTTACTCCATAACTTGAGATTTTATAAATTATAAATTTATTTGATTAAAATATATTGATAATGTAAAAGTTTTTTGGACTGATAACCAATCATGATTTATCATATAATTTTGTAATAATTACTTAAAAAAGCATATCTACCATAATTTCCTATTAGTTTTATACAAATTAAAAAAGATTATATATCTCATTAATCAAATGTTCATCGCTATACGAAAGTGAGTGAGAGAGATATTATTCACGATCTTACTCTTATATATGTAAAAAAAATTATTTTAAAATCCAAACTCATATTAGTTTTATACAAACAATGTATAAAATTAAACTCTTTTATTTAAAAAGATGGCAATTTTCTTTTTGTATTAAACCTGCGAAACTGAAAAGGAAAGAGGCAGGAAGCAAAGCATAGAAGTTTCACCCGAGCAATAATGTATAGTTAAGCTAGGTTCCTAATTATTGTGCTCTCTACTCGTTAAACCATGCATCCTTTCCTAGATAATTCATATGTTCATTAGTGAAAACATTTAAGCAGGTATAAATAATAATAATATCTCCCGATCCACAAAATAAGGGTTTAAGAGATCAAAGCCACACGCTTACAGAAGTTAATTAATAGAGTTCGATTGTCAGTCACATGTACGTTTGCACTGCTTCTACCAGTCCAACATACTGTTCTTTATTCACTGACGGTAGGTGTCACTTAATGGTTGATATCTAAATTCATAAACTTTTTATAAGAAAGCAGGGTTTACGTCACACTAAGGGTCGCCAGCTGAATTGAGAGTAATTAAAAAAAAGTTAGAGTATTGACCAAAAAATAAAAATAAAAAGTGTAGCTAAAAGAGAACTCAAAAATCAAAGGCAACAAAGGTGTCAGCTTATTTGCAGTGGCCTCAGCTGTTAATGACACATGAGAACACTATAAGCATAAGAAACATATTAACAATGTTCAGGTGTCACCGGCTCCATGCCCTCAAGACAGCTAATTGCAAGCTCTCTATAGTTCAACTGGGTTTTTCTTTTTTAAAGGCATCACTATATATAACCACCTATTATGACTTGTACGCATTATTTTTTGGGGAAAGAGTGTAAACATAAAGTTAGTGTAACAACTAATATGAAGGGGACTTGTTTAGTTGTTTATGTCCTGCACCATAAAGATGAGTCCACTGTTGTTAGAAGTCAAGAAAATGACAAAAATCCTACCATAAAATTTCTGATAATAAATCACATGTGTCCAACTCCAACCCAACCATTGATTTTTAGGTCAAAGTCCATGAGCATCAGCTGTAAGGGTTCCCATTCAAAAATAACATGCCCCCTCTGAATGTGAGATATGCTAAAAAAACCCACAATGGATTTTCATAAATATAATGTATCATGTAATTATGCTATGCTTGTAACTTTTTTTTTATAATATTTTTAAATTAAACGTTCAATAGTTGTAGAGTTTTAAAAGTAAAATATTTTCTTTTTTATAATTTTTGTTTTTTTTTAACTTAAAAGAGATGATCACTTGAGAAAGATCAAGAAAAGAGAGGGAGAAATGTGGAAGAGAGAAAGAAGGGAGTAGATAAGAATGAGGGAGAGAGGGGTTTTTTTGAGATAGAGAGTGCATGAGAGAGAGAGAAAGAAGAGAAATTACATTTTGTTGAAAGCTAGCTCTTTTACTAAGTTTAAAAAAAACTACTACTCCCTTTTTCTTTTATAAAAGGAGTTTATTATTATTATTATTATTATTATTATTATTATTATTATTATTATTATTATTATTATTATTATTATTATATATTATATATTACATTGTCAATTATATCAGTAGGAAATTATAGTGGGTTAGACTTTTAAAGTAATTATTATGAAAGTGAAAAGAGAAGCTAAACAATGCTATATTAAATTTAAATCAAACATTATCTTAGTGAAAATTTATTTCCATGCAAAGCGCAATATAATAGTTAAAAGAGATAGGTTTTTTAAAGACAAGTATATATTAATTAGCGTTTTAAGGATATTAATTATGGAACCAATAAGTTTTTTATATTGAAAATCATGTTAGTGGACACTAATGATATTTTTAATAAATACAGCGTTATGGGTAATATATATTTTTAACCTTGGGATAGGTAGAGTTTGTTCTTTTCCTTTCTTTAAAGCATATGTGAATAGGTGTTGTTTTTAAACTTTGAAAATAGTTTGAGAAAATTAATTTATAATGATTTTACATCAAATACATAACATTTTTAACACAAGTTTCTCAAAACAAAAAACAAAGATGTAGAAATAACAAATAAAAAATAATAAGGATAAAACATACACAAGTTTCATTAAGACAAGCATCAACTGTAATATTCTTTCTTTTCTAAATTTTCCACAAAGCTCCTACACTCGATATTCTCTAAGCTTCTATATAGATTCTCTTGAGTATTCTCTCGAAAAATATCTCAAGATTTCACTCCAACATTTCCTAAGCCTATGTAGACTTTCTGCGTACCTAAGTATTCTTTATATTTCACCATATTTACCAATTACCATTATATTGGCTCTATTAATTATAAGTGTTCCCTGAACTAATTTTGGATTTTTCTTTAGGTCCTTAATTTTTTTTCACAATCATTGGTATATTTTCTATTCACAATATTTAATTTTTTTCAAGAACCAAAAGTCAAGAATTTTTTTTATTAGGAACTGAAAGTAAAATCCGATCATTTTTTAGACCAAAATTATATTTAATCCCTTAAATAAAGTTTAAACTAAGATTTTTTTTGGGTACATAGGGTATATTAAGAATTTAAAAGTAGTAGCTAATAACATCGAAAGTTAAGGAAGCAGGAAAAAAAACTCTTAAGAGGTCATTTATAATGAAATAGAATAAATTGTAGCAATGGCTGTGTATGAACAATTGAATCAATCTCATGGAACGTTATTTGCTTGCGCTCGTGCTGGTGGATTTGGAAAGGTAGGAATTCTGAAAGTTTTTAGGATCGAGTTTTGTCTAGCTGGTATTTTGTGAATCAAATTACAATTATGCATGATGTTATCACCGCTGATAGAAGTGAGGTGCGATCAATGCATCAAAGACTTCTTACTTGGTCGCCTCCTTGTCAAGATGTTGTCAAACTCAACACCGATGGAAGCTCGCTTGGAAATCCTGATCCTTTGGGATTCTCGTGGACCTTTTCACCATTTTGAATTTTTTTCTTAAACAGAATATCAAAATGGATGATCGAGTAAATTATTTACATTTGCCACGATATTTTGCATCGATTACTTTACAACTATGTAAAAAAAAAAGTACTTTTCTTCAGTTCTCCTCTCCTACAATCTACATCAGTGATGATAATAGATGTAGAAAAATGTTTGTTACATCAGTTGTAAAATAATCGATGTCAAAGATCATTCTGTCACATAGGATGATAATACTTCCTACATCTTAAGTGGCAACAATAACTCATGACACAGGTAAATAATTTGTTTGACCTCCCATTCATTTTGATATTTTGTTTAGAAAAAATAAAAAATGGTAAAAAAGGTCGCTATGTGTGGCTATACAAACATTCATGTTGAACTGTTTGCCATCTTTTCATGGTCTCAAATCTCAATATAACTTAGAACTGAGGTTATAGGCATCTGGTCTGTGTAACAGATTCCATGACAGCTTTAGAGTTGATTAATAAGGAAACAGCGGCGTTACATGCATCCTTATGCAGCCATCATCAACCAAATTCGCTCATTCATTAACAAGCCTTGGACACTTTTCCTTCAATCATGTGTATAGGGAACACAATTAATTTGCAAACAAACCAACGAGGAGGATGGATTCTTCTTCGGATGCTTCTTTGTGTACTTGGGATTTTCACTTTAATTTTCTCGTGTGAAAATCTTCACCATTAAAAGTTTAAAACTAAGATTTAAATTTTTTCTCTCTTACTTTTAATTAAAGACTAAGATTTCACACGACAAAACTGTTATATAAGAGGATCCTCTTCGATCTGGACGCAATAGACGTCTCTTTTATTTAATTCTTGTGCTGTTTTTTATTTTCTGAATGATAAAAATAAATAAATAAATAAATAAATTGTAGCAATACCATATTCACAAAAGAAAGAATAAATTGTAGCATACATTAATCTTTCAAGAAAGAAATAGTCTTATTTCAGAAGTTCTTGAATAAATTTACTCTAATTTTAAAACATAAGGAATGCTAAACTAAAAACTGAAAGAATAATTATGGGTTGGAGTTTGAACAAATCAAATAGTATGGCTGAGATGTCACTCTAATACATTGGTCATTCATATCATGTGCTACAAGTAAAATACACCAAAAATTGATTGGAAGACTTATTGATTTCATGCGAGTGAATGAGATTGGGGCCCAACTGATCGAATCCGAACAATAAATTTGTTGGTTGAAAATTTCATCCAATAGTCATCATCATCTTGACAAATTCATCATAGTTAACTTGACCATCACCATCCAAATCTGCTTCTTTAATCATCTGCTCCACCTCCTCATCAGTTAATTTTTCACCCAGATTGATCATAACGTGTCTCAACTGCATAACACGGAAATATTTTAATATTTAGGCACATGTGCATGTCTTTTAGCATATATGTAGATATTAGTTAATACTATAAAAAAAGTTAATACTAATAGATTAAGAGAGAGTGAAAATTAAACTGAAAAGTAAGATTCTCTTCCTCTTATTTTCAAATGTCAAACCCCAAGGCATTTTTTTAAAACCAAACAGCTATTAGTCATACGATGCGGAAAGGTACAAAGTACTGTCCTGAATGTGCATGTGAAATTAATGTACCTTTTTCTTTGACATATATGAATTTATGTACATGATATCCTCTCCTCTCTCCATACAATTTCATTCCATTTTTATTATACAATTATGGCAAAGGTTGTATTATTAAAACGATGCATAGATAGTTTTATATATTTTCATTACTTTTTGTTCTATAATTATTGATGTTTTTATTTTTTTATTTTAAAATTAGTAATATTTTATGAATTTCAATTTTCTTTTTCATATAGTCTGTATTTAGAATATCTAGATTTGATCTTTACAAAGAATACTACACTTCTAACTTATTTAAAAGCACTTTGACAATATTTCATATTAAATAAGGCTATCCTTTAAACTAAATATATAAATATTTTATACTTATTAAATACTCTTTAATCCATATAATCATTAATTATTCTGTTGTTCATTCAGTCATGCATATAAGAAAAAAGTGCTAATATATGGTTAAATTTCATCTATATGAGTTATCTCAATCCTAAAACGAATAAGTTATATATGTTGTATAAATTAATTCCAAATAAAAAGGCGACAACACATACATATGAATAATTCAAGGAAGAAATTTGACTAAGACCGGTTGAAAGTTGAAGTAGAAATTTTATAAGAAAAAAATTGCATATGCAGCCTCTATTACACGTTGCCAGAAAAGTAAACGCGCCACTTATAGAAAAAATATTAAAAATAATACAAAAGGGGAGATTCAAGAGTTGTAATCTAGTTTGCACTTTGCAACATCTTGACCCTACTTGCTTTTTGTTCAAGTTTGAAGAAACCTTACTTTGTGAGAAATCATTAATACTTTGATTGGTCATTGCCGTCAGAGAAAGAAAAATACAATAGAAAGTGAATAGAAAGAATACAAGTTTATATAATATACCTCACTTGCTGAAATGTAGCCATTTTGATCCTTGTCAAACACCTTGAAAGCCTCTTTGAGATCTTCCTCTGCATCAGTTTCCTAAACAAAAAAAGAGAAAAGAACTGAACTTAGTCTCTGGCTGTTGTATAATGAGAAGGATATTAATCTTTGCAAAAATGCCATATTAATGCTTTGGAAATTTAGTAAATAAATATATAATGTATATAATGAGAGAAATTAATTAAGAGCATAATTTACCTTCATTTTCTTGGCCATTAAGTTCAAAAACTCAACAAATTCAATGGTTCCATTGCCATCTGCATCTACCTCGTTTATCATGTCTTGGAGCTCTTCTTCTGTGGGGTTCTGATCCAATGACCGGATAACCGTGGCCAATTCTTCCACAGTAATGCACCCTATTGATCATACAGACAAATTATACCTAATAACATAACCAGTATGTGTGTAATAACATATCAAATATAATTTAGAATCATTATTATATTTCTGAAAGGGAAAATTGCATTTGAACAGAAATATACAAAAGAAGTTGTACAAGAAATACAGAAATAAATAGAAAAGAGAGAATGAAATAAGAATTTTTTATCGGTAAAAATGAAATAAGATATTGATGTGAAGGACGAAATAAAGAAAATAATGTTGTAGAAAATGTAATATATGAATGTGGTAAATGAATAGTTATGTTTTCTCAAGGGAATGATGAAGCATGAGGGACATTGGCAGAACCACAAAAGAGAAGGAATAATTTCAAATAAAACATGAAAAGGAGAAAGCTTGCTCACCATCTCCATCTTTGTCAAACAAGCCAAAGGCTTCTTTGATCTCACCAATCTGTTCTTCACTAAGAACATCTGCCATGGTGTTAATGTTTGTGCTTCAAATGAAAACAAAGAGAGAAAAGAGAGAGGGAGAGAGAAATAAATGTGTAGAGTATAGCTAGCTCAATATTAGCTGGGGGGTATTTGTAGTGTGGAAAGGCTTGCAAGATTTCTTTTTGAATTGTAATTTTAAAAATGGACGAGAACGAGAGTCAATAAACGTTTATGACTGTGGGAAAAGAATCAGATTGCAACCCCTTTGATATCTATCCAAATACATGGGGTGAAGGTGAGGGGTGGGGCATGCAGATTTAATGCTCTTCGTATTTGTTTAATATATTATAATGGGGATCAATTTTTTACAGCTGGAAGGGTTTGATGTTTAGGGGACAAAAAAAGGCATCAATTGAAAGGCTATGGATTATCAACTATGGGGAGCTCAGAGGTGTGTAGAGTCCTCTGTTTCCATCAATTTCAAATTTTAACACCAGATATTATATTTATATATTTCATTTTTCTTTCATTTTTTTTAACTTCCTTCGTCTCTAATTATACAATTCTTATTAAAAATTTATTTATTTTTTATAAAATATTTTTCTAATTTCTAAATGTATCAATTATTTTTTTTATATGTCTTTATTTAATTATTTTATTTCCAAATATTAATGAGAAATAATTAAATAGATAGAAAAATTAAAAAAAGGTAATTTTGAAATAATAATACAATTAATTAACATGTATAATATTCTTAATTAAATTAACTATTTTTCTCAACATGAATTAGTTAAAAAAATTATAATTAACGAAAAAAAGCAATTTTTATTTTTATTTTTTTCTTTACTTAGTATCATATCATTTGTAAATATTAATTGTTTTTTTTCTCTTTATCTCTTTTTTTCTCACATTCCCTAAAATTAAAGTGTACTTATGGTCGGATAAGTTTTTTTTAATTGAATACTAATTTTTAACAAATTTTTTAAACTATTTCATCAATACCTCTTTTTTTTATGGAAGTTTCTGTTTTTACTAAGATGATAATACTTATCATACTTCTCTTCTCTCTCTCTCATTAAATGTTGAATAGGGTTTTAAAAATCTTTTTTGTTTAGAATTTTCCTTTCAACACGTCCAACCCAACCAAAAGACACGCTAGTTAGCATAAGATCCAGAAAGAAAGAATTACTAGAATTCATAAATTTAAATGAATAATTGTAAATATTTCATCACAACTTTTTTTTATTAATCCTCTTATTTAAGCAAACATATCCTATATATTTTTAAAATTATAGACTTACCTTTTCTTTTTTTTTCTTTGATACAATTTATCTTTTCTTATTTAATAATATATATAAAACATTTTTGAAATAATTAAAATAAAGATCTTACAAGATAATAAAATATTTTTCAATTTAGCTTTCTTGAAGCTCTCGTATATACTTTGGTATTAAATTGAGAGATCACTGTCAACGCGCTTTGAGAATTAGAAAAACACGCCTAATGTTGTAATTAATTTTCAAAGGAAAAAAAATGTCATATACGTGTGGAGAATGTACTTTCATTGGAAGGGGTCAAGACTCGAGAAATACAACATGAATTGATTTAGGTTTTGGATCTCTTGTTCGATGACGGAGAATTACAACATGGGTTCTTGTGACATGACTTGGTAATGTAACTAGATAACATTGAGACGATGGACCTAACATATGAGATGACGAAAATGGGCATAGTTCATGGGATTGTGAGTTCTAATCATTGTGATGACATTGAGGCATGGGAATTTCTAATATTTTTTTTAATTTAAAAATTTATAATCGACATTTTCATCGCATAGCTCAGATTTATGTGTTGAAATGATCGACACCTCTTGTTTTTTTAAGTATGGGAGTTGGGGTACAGGAAAAAGTTCATTTTAAGTCTGGAGATGATTTTAGTAGTGATTATGTTAGAACATTTGCATTTGGTGGTGGCTTTTATGTTCTTAATTATCTCAACCCGAACATTTGGTTTCATAATATAACGGAAATAGGATACATGAAGTCTTGAGTTCATGTGGTCTTCTTCTTCTTGTTGTTCTTGTAGTAGACTTTTCAAGTTACTTAGGTAGCTCTTGAAAGAAAAACAAGGATCTGAAGTGACGAAAATAACAACTTTTTTGCCTAGAGAAAAACCCATTTTAAAATATCAACTGGGTATGTATATTAAGAACAATTATAGAAGGGGGATCCATTAAGTGGTTATATACTAATGGCGACCAGAAAGACATTATTACTTCTCTCAAGAATCAAGATGGCAGTAGATAAATAAACTAATGTACTAAACGAAACATGTGAAAACGATAATTCGTGCTTAAACATTGAACAATACTTGTCAAGGGTAAATAAATTAAAATGTATTTGGAGATTAAAAAAGCATATTCAAATTCTGTTAAAACTCGCCGTCAACGCACATATACAAATAAAAGCCAAAACAAATATATTTGAGTGTTGTCATGGTTACCCTGTCTTGTCCATTTGGTACAAAGCAAAGCAAAGGAAGCACAATATTTTGATGATCATGCCATGGTTCATTGAACAATAAGCTGCCAACACACATTCTATATTTCTCTGCCAAAGTAAATGACAAATACAAAACATAATGAAGCTAGTAATGGCACAAAACTAAGCTAATGGTTTTGAAGCATGCCATCCTTAAGTAACTCTTTCCTACTATGTTGGCAATTCAAGATTGAATTATTATCCTTCACAAACAGTCGTTTAGAGATGTGTGGAGGGAAAACTTGACCTTCCTACCCGAGTTACTTTCTCCAGACTTAGATGGGCATGCCCCTTGGAACAATTTTGTCTTTGATCCACATGTAAATTGGCACTAGTACGAAGTAAGTGGATGCAATTGCACCAAGAATGAACCGATAAAGAAACACAAATGGATTTACAGGCTTCTTTACATCCTCTACCTTGGGACCAAGCTGCATAAAGGCAAATGAAAACATACTTAAAGAATTGTACTAAATTTACAACAAGGGAACATACTCTTCCAAATAGTGTAAACCATGCTTCTAAGTAAATACATAGTATCCATTATATATAGAGAAAAGTGAGGAAAATTATACTAGTTATACATAATACTTCAGCTCCCCTTAAATTGTGTGTATACTCCTTTTGTTTGAGAATAGTAAGTAGTAAGTATGCATTTGTTTTTGAAAAAAGCAAAAGCTGGAATCTTGAATGAATTTAGAGATCAAAAGGAGAAGAAAGAAAATGCAATACATACCTGGAGGGGAGACTCTCCAGACAAAGGCTTCACACCTGTGACTGAGCAACCCATGATGAGGCCGTGCCTGCGCACCCCACGATACCATTTTGGACCAATCCTTTTCAGCTTAACATCTTTGAAACCAGCCTTTTTAAACCATTCAATGTACTCTTCCTCCTTGGGGAAGAGCATCCACACATCTGCAAAGAACCGAGACAGCCAAAATGTTGGGTGTACAGGACCAATCACACAAGCTATGCCTCCTATCCTTAGCACTCTGTATGCTTCTGTAATGCCACGCTGCGGATCCGGCCAGTATTCAATACTGAACAACACAATGATAATTCAAACACTAGCAACGTTGTAGAAAATGAAAATTTATCATCTCTATTAGACTAATTTACCAAACTTGGACTATTGTCTGAGTTTGTAAAATGTTATGATGTGTCATTCATTGTGATCCTTCTCTACTATGTATTTTTACTAATTAACATTAAGGACTAAGTGAATGATATTTTGCAACATTTTATAAAGTCAGGGACTAAAATATAAGTTTCATATAGTTGGGATTAATAGCTAATGCTTAAAATCTCACAACCAAAGTAGAGGTTTACTCAGCTACAACTTTTATTTTATTTTTTTCTTCTAAAGATCATTAAGTTTTTCACATTTAACTGTACTTATAGTTCGACTTACATCAATTTCAGATCAAGCTAATCCGATTGATTATATAACTTTTCATAAAAACTAAAGTGCAAATTCAAACAACAGTAGCAAAGTCTTATCCCACTAGGTGAGATCAGCTGCATAGATTGCATAACACCATTGAATTTGGTTAAATACCAAATGTTAAGGAACGCCATTCACCGTAACATCTCTCTTAACAATTTCCTCCAATATCCTTCTTAGTTGCCTTCTCCCCCATTTTTATAGGATTAAAACCATGTAATTTACTCTTCTCATTAGTGCTTTTGGTGGCCTTCTTTGTACACGTCCACCAGACATAAACCTATGTTGTCCCTTTTTCCTTAGTTTGAACGGATGTCAATTTTATAGGATTAATTAATCAGCAGATATGATAAAAAGATAACGTCCAAATCCATACCAGGGAACTCATAGTAGTCATAGACTCATCATATCCTTAGATCAGATAAATTTCCTAACAGCTGCAAGAGATCACAAAAACCTTCAAAGGCAAAAAGTGGCAGATAGTTACCTTCCAGCAGAAACATATCTATCAGCATAATCAGTTGGAAATGGAAGATCTTCTGCATCACCCTCAATTATATTGCATTCTTTCAAGGGTTCCTTCTGCTTAGCCTTGGCAAGCTGGTGAGGCGACTGGTCGAGAATTGTAACATTTTTGGCATCAACATGCTTCACTATACCAAGAGTGGCAAAGCCAGTTCCTCCTCCAACATCCACCACTCTCATGTTACGGTCACAGAGATCAGCAGGCTCCAGTGCCCCATCTCTCATATCCTTAGTCCATGGCCCGAAGTTTGTGACATCATCATACACAATAGATAGAAACCTGTAGAACCAAAATGCCTCTTTCTTGTGTTGGAAGAACCGAGGCTGAGAAGCAGACCTAGAGAAGGACATGCTGAATGTGGGGGTCAAGTTTTTTTCTGATCCTGAACTTATTATCACAAGTAAGCACACGTACCCTTCTTGGAGAAGCACTTGTTCGGTAGAGTTAAAACTCGTGGAGCTATGCCACTAATGAACTTTGGATTTTTAGCTCCATTGAGCATTAAGGAAGCTTGAACTTATATATATATATATATGAAGAAAGGCTAGTACTTCACTTCCAATGAACGACACATTGTGTGGAATTACAACCAAAATCAATGGGAAGCAGCTGTTGATATTTAGTTTGTCATAAATACAAGGACCATTGACACGAAAAGGATCAATTGGAAGAGGAATGATTTTTGGATAATTTACTTTGCAAAACACCGACTTAATACTCATATTTTTTTTTTCATTTCTTTCTTCATATCACATCACGTCATATTATTTATCATACTTATATTTTTCTTTTTTTTATCTCTCCCACTAAGTATCAAACAGAAATTTAGATGTACAAAAAATCATTTCTGTTACTGAAATAACGAAAGAGAGTTGCAAAAGGGTGTTAGTTGTAAAGTGGTATTAGTTAGGGGTGAGTATGACCTTCTAATTCGATCCTTACATTGGCAGCCGGAATTGAATTTATGTCCTTCTAGAATATGAGTATATTCTTTACCAAGTGAATCAGCCTTTATTGGTTTAATGTGAATTATATAATGGTTAAAATTAATATATTACATTAAAAAGTCATATTGATCCGATCTTATCCTATATTTTAAGCTTAATAGGATTGAATTGAAATTTAAATAAATGACCCGATCCAAAATTTGGATCAAACATGAACAAAGACAAAACCATCACAAACCATCACCCCTATTGTTAGAATGGATTATGCAGAGAGACAGAGACAGACTGGTGGATATGCAGTTATGATACACCACCTAATCCTGGCGGCTGGCACTAGTAGTCAATGCTTGCCATCTGTGGCCTTTCCATGATCCCATCACATTAATTATGGAAGCTCTTTGAATTTTCTTTATTTACTAGTTTAGTATAGTTACTAGATAATATGCATTAATCTCTATTTTATAAATTAGAGTCTTTTTTTACTGAATAAATAAATTAGAGTCTTGGTTCTTAAATTTACATTTATAACTTTTTACATTATAAATCAAATATCTCATTCTCGAAAAGGTACTCTATCATATATATACACACATTAACCACTATGGGTAGTACATAATATACATTAACCTTTATTCTGTAAATTAAAGTCTTGGGTTTTAAATTTACATTTATATTATAAACCAAATGAGAGATTGGATTCAAACCATATCAATAAATGTGGTGTATCTTAATTTATTTCCATATCAATTTACATTTAATAATTTATTTCCATAATTTTCTCATTTTTAAAAGTGGTGTCTCTTTAATTTGTTCATATTTAATATAATAAAATATTCATTACTAATAATATAAATATCTATTGTTCTCTTTAATTTATTTTTAATTCTACATTTTATTTAAATTTGAAAACAACTATTGGCTTTGAAAATTCAAGATAAATATGAGAGAATGCTCTCAAATATGAAAATTGAAAAGGAACTTCACTTAGATTCTTGGATGCAAATAACAATGAGAAAGGCATACCTATACTAATCCTACAGGCTTGTTACTAATGGGTCTAGCTTATTTGATTCAACTTTATAAGTGAGCTGTTATAGGCACTTGATACCTAAGTTTAATACTTATGGATAAGAAAAAAATCTATAGGGTTATTTTTGTCCTACAAGAGGCTGAAAAAATTATGGGGAAATTATGACAACATTTGAGGTTATAAGACAATTATATTATGATGCATCAATGAGTTGTCTGTAACTCCTATAACATTTGACAATTATTAATGGTATCCATAGCTCCCGCTCCTTAGTAACCATTGAAGGATTTGTGATTCCTCATCTATCATCATCCTTTCCGAGTTGGATAAGACTTGCCCTCGAGTCAAGACTTGCATAATCTTGGTATAGCTTCTTGTTAGTCTCAAAAACGACAACTTCCATTTGGGAGTAAAGAGAGGGGCATTAAAATGGTTGAATTTATTAAGAGATAAAGATTCAAATTTAGTAAGTATTTTTTAATCATCATACAAGGCGTGACAATCATATTGGCAAGGTCTTCCAAAAAGAAGATGACATGCATCCATGAGAATAAAATCACACTGTATCTTGCCTTAATATTTCCTGCCAATTGAAAAAGACACAAGACAGTGTTTAGAAATTAACTTTTACCTCACTTTCCTTGTTGAACAATTACAACTTAGTATGGATTTGGATAAATTTGTATTGGCAACTTCAGCTTCACCATGTAGTTTGATACTACATTCTCACAACTTTCGTTGTTTATGATGACATTGCATATTGTGCCTTTGCCAAGACTCTTATTTTGTTAGTGATGTGTCATGTGTGGAGGCTGTCTAATAACCAAAAATTCACCATGATCAGCAGGAGTGAACTATTCATCATACATGGGCTTTTCCACATCAAATATTGGCTTTTATCCTCTTAACATACGGTTTTAGAAGTTATGTGACCAAATCCTTGGCGCATGAAACACTTTGGTGGGCATAGATGGGGTTGTGTTTGATACGGAAGCAAATTTCTTTAACTTCAGAGCAATAATTCTCACTTTTTGCTCCTTAGGAACTTCCTTTTACTTAAACACACGTTCAACAATTTGGAGCCAATCCATAAATTCATCAGGTTGAAGTTTACCTTCGGAATCTGGGATCTCCATTCCAATGTCATTGCTTCATAACATTTTTCTTTTGAATGCGACAGTTACTAGCGGAAGAGGAATCACTGTTGGAATCATCATTTTCTTAACTACTCCTCTGTTCTTCTAATTGGGCTTGTTGGACTTCAACATTGGCTTGAAGTTGTCAGCTCGTTCCTATGTATAGGGACTAAATCGCAAATTTTAATTATGGGGATCAAATGAATAATTAAATCTTAAAATATTTAAGATTTGTGATTGTAACTTCAGCCGCAATGTCAAAGTTTTTGGGATATCTAGAACCCTAATCATTTGTCTGCATTTTTCCGCAATATCAAGAATCACAACAAAAGCATAACTACAATTTAAAACTGTACATGTAATATATTTTCTTCATGTCTCCTTTCAAAATTCCTAGGGGGTGTTGAAGGAGATTGAGAGATTACAAAAAAGGTTTTAGGGGGAGGTGATGTGAGTGTGAAGAAGATTAATTGGGTTAGTTGGAGGAAAATATGCAGACCAAAACATCTTGGGGGGCTAGGGGTGAAGGAATTGAGTTCAATTAATATGGCACTTCTAGGCAAATGGAGGTGGGCCATGTTTCACCAATAAGGGTAGCTATGGTGATGTCATGAAGGAAAAATATGCGGGATGGAGGGGTCTTTTGGAAGAAAAAATGTCCTAAACAACTCATCCCTTTGGTGGAGGGATTTATGCTTGGTGTGCGGGGGGACAAAATTCCTTGAGGTGGTTTGATAGTCTAGAGCGGTGGCAGATTGCTGATGGAGGGAAGGCACTTTTTCGGAAGGATATATATCCCAGTTGTGGAGTTCAAAGATACCACCAAAGGTACAGTTCCTCATATGGAGGATGTATTCCAACAAGAGAAAATCTGGCTTGGAAGCTGTGGAATCTGCAGAACACATTATGTTTTCTTGTTTCAAAAGCCATATGGTCTGGTGCCCATTGCTATTCATGGTTAGGTGAACAGTCGGTCTTGCCTCAAATGCACTTCCAACAGCATCGCAGATCTGAGTCTTCTAATGGTGCTTGTGTGAGAATGATATTGTGGGGGCAGTGGTGTGGAGTCTCTGGAGGTTAAGGAATGATTGTGTTTTGATCTACAAACTGTCTTGGATAATGTTAAATTCTTCCCTTAGTTCTGGATAAATAATTTGACTGACATAGAGATTGGCACTTTCTCTAGACTTGTCTCTATGCTCTGATCTAGTTTTCTATCTCTTCTTATTTCTGAAGTGCCCTTTTTTATTCAAATTGCAATTGTGAGGATATGCATACACTCGTGCTAGCCCATGATAACACATTTGGAAGAAGGTAGTGTTATGTCCACACGTGATTTTGAGGAAAGAGGGGAATTCTATGAAGTGCTTTAAAGTGATGCTGATTATTTGATGGGAAGGATATGGTTTCAACGTAATAGTTAATGCACATCAAAGTCATCAAAGGCCAGTATACAGCTGATACATTCAAAACACGGTGCTATTTCAAAAGGGCTTGGACATTTATTATCCAACGGTGGGCTGGGAAGACTTTCAAGACTCCGAATGGGTGGCTTTATGTTGTTGACTTTTAGTTGCAATGGGTACATTGCATTTAGGATCCATTACATTTTAAGTGTTGGCATATGTTTTATCTGTGCCAAGATGTACAGGGATGGTACTTCTGGTGCCTTCCTAACTATATTTACTCGTATAAATATATATTCATTTTGCTGACCAAGAAACTTTCTTAATTGGTATACTTCTATTAACTTTTTTTGCAACTATATTGTCTCTCTTTTTCCTTAGGTTCAAAATGGATGTATATTATTGGACTAATTAATCAACTAAGTTGATATAAAGTTAAGGTCTAATCCATACTAGAGAACTCATATGCAAGAAAGAAAGGGCTTCAAAAGCAAAAAAGTGGCAGAGAAATGAATGTTACCTTCCAGCAGAAACATATCTATCAGCATAATCAGTTGGAAATGGAAGATCTTCAGCATCCCCTTCAACAATCTTGCATTCTTTCAAGGGCTCCTTCTGCTTAGCCTTGGCGAGCTGGTGTGGCGACTGGTCGAGAATTGTAACGTTTTTGGCGTCCACATGCTTCACTATACCAAGAGTGGTGAAGCCAGTTCCACCTCCAACATCCACCACTCTCAGGTTGCGATTGTAGAGATCAGCAGGCTCCAGTGCGTCGTCTCTCATGTCTTCGGTCCAGTGCCCCGGGTTTATGATGTGGTCATACACAATAGAGAGAAACCTGTAGAACCAAAATGCCTCCTTCTTGTGCTGGATGAACCTTGGCTGAGAAGAAGGCCTAGATGATGATGATGCTGACATGCTGCATTTCGGAGTGAAGTTTTTTCTGACCACCCTTAACTTGTTACCATGAGACAGCACACCCTTTTGGAATAAACACTTGTTGTGAAAGTTAAGGCCAATTGTTGAGCCTAACCTATTTGGAGCTACGCCACTAATGAGGTTTGGATTTTGATGAGCTCCATTGAGCATTACGGAGGCCATGGACTGATATATGGAAATGCTAGTAATATTACACTTACAATGAATGGCACCTTTTGTGGAATTATAACCAAAATGGAAAGCAACAGTTGATGATAGTTTATGTCATGAAAACAAGACAGGAAAAGGATCAATTAGAAATAGGGTGGAAGTGGTAAAGTGGTGATAGTAAGAATTATGAGGTGAGAGACAAAGACGGGATTGGTTGATATGCACCACATAATCCTGGCGCTAGCTGATGCTTGCCACTTGTGGCTTTTCCCATCATCACATGAATTGCCACTTGTGAGTTGTGGCCTTACCATCACTTGAACTAGATGTGCTTTGGATTTTCTGTATTTACTAGATAACCTCCAATTTGTAAATTAGAGTCTTGGCTCTTATATTTTATATTATGAATCAAATTTTTTATCATGTTTTATTTCATATTCAAGCTCAAGGTTTGAATATTGAATTACTTGATTAAAAAATTCAAATCATTAGCATTAGTGTGAATTAATGTTGATATTCTTATTTACTTGTATGACTTCTTTTAATTTAAACATTTATTTTTGTATAAAAAACATTCAATTTTTATTTATAATTTTAATTCTTTTAAGTATTATTTCTTAAATTTAATTTTAATTTGTATCAAATTGAAGATATATTTCCTTTCTGAATAAACTGAATTTTTAGATGATTATAATTGTAATCAATGGTAATTTAGACTAATTTTTAAATTTTGGACTTTTAGTATCTTAATTTAATAATTTATTCTCATAATTTTCTCACTAATTATAAAAGTGGTATCAATTTAATTTATTCACTTTTAATATAATAAAATATTCAATAATAATAATAATAATAATATCTGCTTTTCTCTTTAATTTATTTTTAATTATACATTTTATTTAAATTTAGAAAGAACTTTGTAATCCAAACTTGCTATTTATTTTTTTAACAATGAAATTGCTGTGTTAATCAGACAAATAATCGATATAACAAATTTGCTGTTACTCATTTCATAGGAAATGTCTATTATTACTTCCATGTTTCTATTACCACACTTATGCAAGTAATTATTTTTAACATACCCCTGTTACTAATTTAGTTAACAAAAGAAGGATATTTATAGAAGTGACAATAGCTATTGGAAATGGACTGACCACAAAAACTCCTCAGCATGAATGATATGCTTTAAAAATTAATACTCCTATCATTTCCCGTTAGGTCTGGTTAAAAAAAAATCCGTTATACAAGTAATTTTATTTTCTTTCCTATAAATATCTTTTAATAGAAGATAATCATGTTTGAATTACCGTCCAAGTATGAAATGTGCGGGCCCCTTAAAGCAAAATTAATTGGTAAGTTACCTTACAAGTTTGCTTAGAAATTGAGTAGGCCAAAGAGAGTTTTAAGTTGTTTATCAAGGTCAATTTCAACTTTTAACGTCTAACCAATGTTTTAGATAACCACAGAAAAAATATACACACTAAAAATAAAGCCTTAGCCCTTAGCCATAGAGGGGAATCGTAAAACAAATTCTATGAACGAAATATATGTATACATATGTATATTTTGCTGTTGTATGGGAAACAAGGAACACACTATTCAGACCTTAAAAGGCTTAAACTACTAGAAGAGCTTAGATATGATCATCATACAAGTTAGCGTATTACCATATTAAAGACGATGGAGGTATGTAACAAGGTTCTCATATATTTTTAGAAGGTTTAAGCAAATCAAGGTTCCTGAACTTCCTGTATTTCCGATGGATTGGTAAGTTCCAGTATTTCAGATGGTTTGGGAACTTCCCTGAGCTGGACGGAGTTTTCGAAGCAATTGAAGAAACCATAATGAGGGAATTTCTCATACCAGGTATCTTCTCTTGCGTGTGTGTCCCAGTGTTCCCCAGAACTGCTCTGGCCGTACTTGTGAATCCAACCAGAACCATTGTGTTGCTCACCCCAAGTTCTGTTCCAGCGGTCTCCATGCCTACCTTCCCACCAGGTCTCCCCCTGCTTCACACCATTAGCATTTGGATCAAAATTTTCATCCCATTTGTCACCCCATTTATCCCATCCACCATCCACAAACCGCTCGGCCCATTTGTCGGTGTATTTTATGCTCCCACCATACCCATCGTATATGCCACCCCACCTGCCAAATCCATTTCATTTGTTTTCATTAGAATCTCAAGATGGAATCTCAAATCAGATACACAGCAGATCAGTAAGAAACACTAGACAGAATTGAATGCAAGCAAAGAATAGAGGTTACTTGTATACATCCTTTCGCCTTTTATATCATGGGAGAAAATCAAGCTTCTTGGAAAATAAAAAACAAATCGCTTAAAGCTTAGAACAACATATTCGAATAATGCATACTATAAAATTTTCTAAAATACTCTGATGAATTCGTAGCTTTTTTAGACAGAGTAGACAATAGACTGTGAACACATATTTCCTTGAATTCATACAAATGTATTGCAGACTTGTTTTTGGGTTTGATAGCATGAAAATCATAAACCATGCTCAAAATAATTCAGTCTATGTCATCATGTTACAAGCTTATGGCCTGTTTGTTTTATTTTATTTTATTTTCCAATGCAAAACTACATTGGACAGGAGAAACTGAGTTTTTTTAATCAAATGTTCTAAAAAATTGTGCAAAGTACCATTTGCAGTCAAAGGAATCTTACACAAACAAACACTTTAATAGATTATTAAATATTTAAAAACAGTGAGGACTAAATACTATAAAAAAAAAGAACATTGAAATTAAAGCTCAAACTCTTAATCTACTTTTATTGACAATTACCTTTCATGCCAAACATGAGCATGCCCAGGTTCAAGCGGTGTGTTTGGGTCAATACTGCACCACTTGTGTGCCCATTTTTCTGTTTGACCAGCAGCATTGTAGCGTTCCCCCCATTTTTCCTGCCACTCATTACCATTAACATTTCGTCCCCACTTGTCTGCAGTTTTCTCAAAACTCATAAGCCCATTTTCCTGCAAGCGAAAACCATAGTACCATACTTAGTATTTATCTTAGTGAAATAAAAGAATCTGTTGTCCAAGACTCTATAGGTCAGACCTATGAGTGCCGAGGCTACAGCTACAGTTAATGCATTAATAATTGGCAAGCTACACTAGTGACCAATTTCACAAGACCTTAAAAAACAGGTGCCCAATCCCACAGAAGAATAAATATGAATGCTCGCAGTGATAATGCTACTAGAAATATGCTACTGATCATATTTTCAGCAAACTATCATTATAATAAGAAAGGCATTTTAAATGCAAATTAAAATGTGTCAAATTTTGCTAACCAGACACAAGGATTCTCTCCAAAATTCCCGCCAAATATTTCCATTTGCATCACGTCCAGATTTCTCTGAACCAAGTTCCTTATAGCCAAAATCATCAGAAGCTTCCCAGTACTTCTCTTGCCACTCAATAGCTTTGTCAGCACTAACACCTCTGGTCATTGTCCATCTGCAGATCACGCCATCCGGTCTTCGCTCAATTCCTGTCTCTTTCCACCATCTCGATCCATCCAGATTCACTCCAATAGCTGATGATTTATTTGCCTCACTGAGGGCATGTGCTGCTTCTGCTGCATAATCAAAAGACGATTCACCATGTATCTGTTCCTCTTCCAAGGAAAGTGACAATGAAGGTGATTCAGAAAGTGACTCTGGGTCTGATGTAGTTTCAGCTTCCTGGACCTCTAAAAATGACTGAAAGGGTGGAAGAGTATCACTGCGTTTGCTTTGAGAAAGTAAACTCTCTAATGGAATGGAGAGAAATTGAGGTGTCCACTCCTTCTCCACAACCGCACTGGGTATGGTTGGATGACCAGGAGACTTGGTATCTAACTGCAGCCCACTGCCATCATCTGGAGGAACATCACTCTCCACAGGGGGTGTCCAGGACCAAAAATCAGGGCCAGGCACACCATTTCCCCTAGTTTCTGACTCTGACACACGAATACCCCCACTCTGCACTCCCATTCCTGAACCTGATTCTATCACATGATATAAAAAATGAACAAAAGAATACATCAATATACAAGAAATCAACACTAAAATCTCCCAAGCACAACATCCATTTACAAACAAAACTAAAATAAACCATTTGATTTCCTAAAGAATAAAATTCACATGTAAACTCAGAAATAGCATGTTCACAGCATGTTAGATTACAAACTTCAAACAAAGATTCACGCAATTCACATACCAAGTAACAATTTCAAAGGTAACTTCAAATTTTGATGAATAAATTACAAGAAGTCAAAATACTAACATCTCCGAAGTGCAATATCCATTTAGAAAGAAAACTATATTAAGCCACTTGATTTCTTGGGAAAGAAAATCCAAAAGGAAACTCAGCAAATAGCATCTTTACAGCACGTTAGACTACAAAATTCAAAATTCACGCAATTCACAAACCATGCAACCTCAATGCCAATGGCTTCAAATTTTGATAGAAAATTATTAAATAAAACAAAATACAAAGCCAGCCAAAACTTGATCGCAAAGTAAAATAAAATAAAACAATAGCAGCATTTATTTCCTTGATTGTTTTTTTTCCATTCTTGATTGCAGAAGCCACGTGTCGGTATTCCAAGATTACTAACGACAACTAGAAAATTTGATAGAATAAAATAAAAAGACAGCCAGAATTCAATTGCAACAAATCAAAATAAAATAAGTCTAGTTTTTCTTATTTAGTTATTGCTTTTCTTTTTCATTTCCACGATTATTGTGTCAATAACATAATAAAGGACTTAAAAAAAGAAAGAAAGAAAAACTACTATTTGCAGAGTGGAGATCGAAAGAGGCAAAATTCAGTTTTACCGTCTCGCCGTTCGTCGGCGGCGGCGTCGTGGTGGCTGGAATCGGCGGCACTGCGCTCCTGAAGGAGTTGTCTGGCGGCGGAGATGGCGGCGGCGGCGCGATCGATAACCTGCATGCGCTGCACCCTGTCGCGCTCTTCGGCGGAGACTTGGAGGAGCTTCTGGAACTCGCTGGTCTTCTTCTCCAAATCGTCGTTGTTGTTGTTATCAGTATTTGCCGCCACGCGCTCCGCGATTGAGTTGAAGTTAGCGCTCTTCCTCTCTCTCTCCACTGCCTTCTTCCACATGTCCAAATACGACGTCGTTTCTCCATCTCCTTTTCCTCCTCCAACACTCGCATTCGCTCTCACTCTCACACTCACACTCGCGCATCTTCTCTTTCCTTCGTGTGGGAGAAAGTGCACCCAACGGTGCGGTCCACCCGCGGCGCAGGTTCCTAGGTTCATCAAGATTAGAGCGTGTGACTCAGGAATGGCTAACTGAGTATCAGTGTGACTGTGACTGTGAATGAAAGTGAAACATGACAGTATTTATACGGAGTTAGATCAAAATGGGAAGGGTAAAATGGTCAGTGGCAGGCATGTAAATAAGGGAAAATAGGGAGGGTTATTTTATATTCTTTTTCGTAAAGGGATCCGATATTTTCTTGGGCTTCAAGAGAGGAACCAATGTATTTGGGTATCCAATAAACTTACTTTTTCAAAGCTCCAACTACTTTGTTTCTTTTTATATCTCCTTCTATAAGAAAATGTTTGTTCATATCTATGTACTATTTATACTGTCCCAAAAAAAATTTTATGTTAAAAGTATAATGGGAGTTGTCATGTTAATGTTAATAAAATTATTTAAAAGAGTGCTGTAAGATGATGTTATTATTCAGCAAATAATTCGTACACCCATCGTTTTCATTTATAAGAAGAAAAAAAATCTAATATTTTTTTATTCTTAAATATAGGTAAATTTTAACTTTTGTGTTTTATTTAATAAAATTATCTTTAAAATATCAGTCATTTAATAAGAAATTTATACTTGAAATTTCATAAAGAGTGATTTAGGAATAAAGTATATATTTTATTGGAATTGATCTAATTTAATAAAGTTAACTAATTTCTTATTATCTGTGAAATCACAATTGTTTGCTTATAAATAAGAATCAAGGGTGTAATTGTTATATTATATTTTATAATTATTTATATATTTTGACATAAAATGAAAGATAAATATTGTGATTAAGATTTTAAAGGTGAGAGTAATTCAATTCCAAGCACAGGACCCCGATATCATTTTCCACTTTTAACGGTTTTCGTGATTTCATCTGTTGCCTTTAATTAGCTTCAGCGTGAGGAACGTGACATGCAAGAAGATGGACGGTGGTGACAATCACTCCTATTTTACAGTGATGGTTTTCTCGTACTGCATGATGAGTGTGTCGGACGTAGAGACGAGAGAGATAAAGAAAAAAAGGTGACAAAAAGCAATAGGTCATATGAAGAAACAGAAAAGAAAGGATTAGAATAAAAGAGCAAATAAAAATAGAGTGCGTTTGCAATATTATTTTTTTCATTTATAATTGGGCCAATAAATGCGCATACAGTGAATCTACACATTCAGTTGTTGGACAAATATATTGGATTGGGTTATTACCTAACTACCTGAATACAACGTGGAATTCAATGGATCAACCCATTCGGTTGCAACCTTCATTATAGATTTCTTACAAGCAGAAAAACTATATATGGTGTATTAAAATTTCAATATACAAGTTGTCGTTTTGATTGCAATTTCGATATGCATATTAAGAGAGGTATCAGCTCTTTGTGGTTAGCTGCTTGTGTGGTTAAACAGTTAGCAAGTTAGTCATACTAATTAATTGGTGTGTTAGTTGGATTAAATAGTATATATCCATTACACTCTATATAAACACTAGCTAGTACTACTTCAATCACTTGTATAAATAGAATGGAATACTCCTCTGCAATAATTTTATTTTTCGGAAGATTTACATCTACTTGATTAACTAACATTCATACATTAATTACATTATATTAGAATACCAAGAATGAATCAATTATCTTATACGTGTGCTGCAATTCATAAACCACGCGTAAAAAATCGATTTGGCACGTGTTGAGTAGAAACATGCAAGAACATATCCATTGTGCGTTGGAGGGTCCTATACACTTACAAGTGTTCCGCCATGCAACCCAATTCCCATTGTATTTCACAGTTCACACCACAACAACTTAGGCATTGAAGAACCGAAGAACAAGAAAAGAAGAGAATGTCGTCAATTTCAACGTTAATCTCATCCTCTCTCTACACCGTGAAGAGAAGCATAATCCCTCTCTCTCGTCCCTACACCACAAACATAAACTTTCACTGCCTTTTCGCTTCCAAAACCCCATCATCAATCTCCATCTCCCTCAACAACAACAATCACCACCACAACATCATGTTAACCCGTAACCCTAATGAAATACCAGAAATACCCTCGGTGCCAAAAACCGAACCTCCTCCTCCGGTTCCAAAAGAGCAACCTGTGGTTCCAACCCCGGAAATAGACCCTTGTATGCCACCCGAAATAGTGACGGATCCTTCTTCTAATCCCTTTGAGCCGTACCCGAATCCCAAACCGGATGCTCCGAAACCGCCGCTATCACCGCCCGGGCCTGACACGCCGCTGCCCAAGCCACCGGATACGGTGCCTCCACGGCCACCGGATGTGGTTCCGCCGCATCCTCCGGGACCGGATATTGTGCCACCGCCAACGACTCCGCCGGATATTACGCCACCCACTGGACCGGCTATTATTCTGTAGCGTAGGAATTGAGCATGGCACGCAGACTAAGAATGGATATATACGATAGATACATAAGGCCTCAGCTTTGCTGCTTTATATATATATATATATATATATATAGATCACATGTATCGTTTATAGTGTGGGATCACTCATGTTCGAGTCTTGTGGAATCACTCTGCGTCAAACTTTCTCTTTGAGTATCAGGATTTCAGCTCACTCACTATCTCTGATTAAGCTAGACTCATTCTAGTTAATCGAGTTGACCAACCTGTTCAAGTCTCTGCTTTTGTTTAACAAGCTTAATTGTTTAATGCTGTTTTTTTATTCTATAAATACTCCCTCTTATCTTAAATTTTTGTTGTTAAGTTTTTTCTCACAGATAAGGTAAGAAGGAATTTATTTAAATTTAAACTAAAATATATTCATTGATAATTTTAAAAAATTAATTTCTATACTATTGTTTAGGGGTGTTCGCGGATCGGTTCGGATCGGTTTTGGCCAAATTTAGGACCTAACTCAATCAAATTTGATCGATTCGGTTCGGTTTTCAGAAAAAAAAAATTGAAACCCAACCCAACCCAACCCGTTCATGAACAGTTCGGTTCGGATCGGATCACCGGATTATCCATTTAATTTTTTTTAGAACTACTATTTTATCACGATTCTTTCAAATATCTCATACAATTAACACAATATTATCAAATGTATGAAAGTAGTAAAATTGATTCATTTAATACCATCAACATAATATTATAAAATAGACTTATAATATAAATTAAAACAAAAGATTTGTGAACAATATTTACTATAATAGTCTACCCTTACATAATAATTATCCCAGTTGGTATCTTTGTTTCCCAGCAAAAAGCTCTAGTCTAAATTCACCAAGAATAGAGATAGACTGATATCCTTGTTTTCCAATCAGACTGGTATCCTAGTTTCCCAGCCAGAAGTTGCATGTCTCAATTCATCAAGAACAAAGACAAAACTGGTATCCTAGTTCCCAACTGCGACCTTTTTCAAAGTCAAGAAGAAGAATACAATAAAATAGTTACATTTACGCTTATATTCCTTAAGCAAATAGGTATCTTTAAATCAGTTGAAGAATCAAACTTGTCAAACGCTTCTATATGATCTCACAATAATTCTCTCAATGATGCAAACATAAACTCTCTAATACTCTACTATTATTTGTAATGGAATGCATACATGAACACCAAAATATGTTTCTATTTATACTAATTTAAAGATATGATTTTAACCAATTTTTGAATGCAATCCTAAATATATTCTATCATATTATCCAATGTAATCTTAAAGATATTCTATTATATTATGCAATGCAATCTTAAAAATATTCTATCATATTTTTTAATGCAATATAAAAAAATATCCTATCTTATTTTTAAATGCAATCTTAACCATTTATAATATCTTACCTTTTTTTTATTGTCAAATTATTTTTTTAATTTTTAATATATATATATATATATATATATAATAAAATTTATATTATTATTACGGGTTCACGGATCGGGTCATCGGATCAACGGATCTGTAAATCTAAACCCGTGACCCAACCCATACATGAACGGTTTTGATCGGTTCGGTTCGATTTTGATCCAAATATATAAATGACCCAACCCAAACTGTTCAGATCGGTTCGGATCGATTCGGGTTCACGGGTGACCCGTACCCGTGAACACCCCTACTATTATTGGTTATTCTATTTATAATTTGTTTCATTTATAACTGTTGATATTTTTTTGTTTTTTTAATTTATGAACAATATTATCAAACATTATTGTGCGAGAATCAAAAAAAATATCAAAGGAATATTGACTCTTTAAGTTGTTGTAACATAATGGTAACTCTCAAGGGACTAATATAGTAATATGATAATTCCTAACTGAAGACAGTTACAATCTAATAGCTAACTAGCTAATTGACGACTCTTAAAATTGATTTTGATACAAGAACTAACAGCAAGCTATATAAAAGGTGGCAGGTATCATTTCCCGAACGACTTGTTGGCTAGAGAGAAATATTGGTGTGACTAATTAAAATATTTCTCAAATACCTATTTTCATTATTCAACTCAAGCCCGGGAGAGAAGGAAGAATAATTAGAGCATCTCCAATGTAAGGAACCCAATTGGGTTTCTTAAGCAATTTTTTTGGATTTTCGTAGTATTTTTTGTAGTCCCTACAATGTCATGTCACTCCTAAAGAACTCACCCAATATTTTGCTCCAATGCAAGAAATCATAAGGAACTCAAGAAAATCTACATATTTATATTTTTTTAATAAAATTTAACATTTTTTCAATTTTAATAAATATAAATTAAAATAAATAAAACGAAATGCGTAACAATATAAAATCAAATTTTACATAATAATAAATAATTAAACACAATAACATCGAAATAAATAAAAAATCTAGACCTCGAAAAAAAAATTACATATTAATAAATTAAAGATAGAATTTTTTATTTGCATTTTGTTATTAAAAAAATTACATAACTTATTGTTAATAAATTAAAAATTACATAACATATTTGCATTTAGCAAACAAGGAAGGTGCATTTAGCAATTTCCCCTTCCCCACCCACACGTTCAAAACTCATTCACGTAATTAAATAATTTTACCTTTGCTTTTCTTTTCTTTTATTTGGACCATTGATCTGATCCAACGGCTGTGAACGGCTAAGCTTTTATTTTTATTTCTCCTTCTCTTCTCAGACATTCCTCCATAAGCTTCCTCTTCTCCTTCTCTGCTCAGCGCCTTCTTTCTCCTTCTCTGCGCTTTCTTTCTCCTTCTTTACGCTTTCTTTCTCCTTCTCCACCACTGTCGCTCATCCCTCATGAGTTACATCTCTCTTCTCCATCTCTCGTTGTTCTCGTTGTCACCGCTTCTCTCGCCGTCCTTGCTGTCTCTCGCCGTCGTCTCATCATCCTTGCTGTCCTCTCGCCGTCGTTGTCGTCGTTGTTGTCATCGCTGTCGTCGTCTTCCTCGAGCAAGGTATGTTATAGGTAGTTATTTTCCATCTTTATTTTCCTGTGGTGGTTGAGTTTTTTAATATTATTTTGTTGTGTAAGGAACGGTGCTTATATAAGAAACCGCTCCTCTTTCTTCAAGCTTTGGTTTCGTCACATAGGATTGTTCCAACACTATTTTTTTTCAAGATACAGTTTCTTGCCATTAAAAAACTGTCCAAGCTCATGCGTTGGAGATGTTCTTAATGTTACTCTAGTTGAATGTAGTGGCACTCATGCCACCTTTTCATTCGGTATATTTTTTTAGATAAATAACAATAATTGGAGCGAACTCAGAACTGTATTCACCTAAGGGTTATATCGATGAGTGCGACAGTTGCTTCCAGCATCAACAATGTTGTTTCTGCACCTTTTAAAGCTTTCCGAACATAATTTTACATTCCCGAAAGATCTTCAACCTTTACTTCATTATGCACTTTTTTTAAAACTTTCGGAACATACTCCGAAATGTAAAATGTAAAAAATTTAAAGCTTTCCGAACATAATCCGGAATATAAAATTACATTTCTAGAATATAATTTTATTGCAAGAAGCAAATGGGACTCTTATAGCCCATTTTGAGGCCCATGTACCTGTGGCTCTTTTCCAGATTGGCTTTTTCCAGTCCATAATAGTCACTACCTCGAGTTGCCCATTCTTTTTTAGGACTTTTTCCAATACACCATAAGGATTCGCAATCCATACGTATTAAAAAAAATTAAAATTATTTTAGAAATAATGGTCCAAACAAGTGTTGAACATGTGACCTTTTGATTATAAACACAATGCTCTGACTAACTAAACTAATAAATCATTCATGTTAAGAACTAATTAATATTGTTATACATAATATTACAAATTTAATACACATAAATTTACATAATAATTTTTATAACAATTAATTTTTATCTAATAATATATTTTTTACATATATAAATTTATAAAGTATATGAACTTGTGATTTTATAAAATTAAAATTTCTAATGTATATGAACATGATATTTTTATTTAAACCTATAATTTTTAATTAAACCATGATTTTTATTTTAAATTTATTGTTATAAAAAATATTATATTTTATAATTAAACTATGATTTTATCTAATAATGCATATTTTATAACAATAAATTTAAAATATAAATCATGGTTTAATTAAAAATTATAGGTTTGAATAAAAAATATTAGGTTCATATACATTAGAAATTTTAATTTTATAAAATCATAGGTTCATATACTTTAGAAATTTATATATGTAAAAAAATATTATTAGATAAAAATTAATTATTATAAAAATTATTATGTAAATTTATGTGTATTAAATATGCATTAAAATTTGTAATGTTATATATAGCATCATTAATTAGTTTTTAACATGAATTATCTAATAGCTCAGTTGGTTAGAATATCATGCTTGTAACTGAAAGGTCATAAGTTTGACACCTGAATTGCGAATCCGTTCCGTAAGAATCTCACATATGAGACTGTAAAGGTTCCTATGGATTAACTTATGAATTATGAGAAGGACAAATTCGGTATTATACTGTGCATGTTGGGTGTATTGGAAAAAGCGTTGGTGTAGGAAGCAAATGCCTTCTTTTTTTATCACCTGCAAAGAACCCATGTGGTCTTGAACTTCATTTATTTTTCTAGCTCATTTATAGAGAAAATCTTAGTGGTTTGTGAAATGGAAAGGATAACATGGGAGCAGTTTTGAAATTGTTTTCACTGTCGTGTTTAGTTTTTAACTTAACATGCTATATATTGTACTCTATCATTACGAGTCTATGACCCTTTAGTACAGGTTGACCCTTTAATAGAAGGGAAAAACGATTGACATAGACTTTTTCCTACACAAACATTACATACACACAGAAGGAAGAGAGGGAAAAAGAGTGAAATAATCATTTATGTAATTTGTGTATAGGAACTAGAAAGAGTCTGTTATGCAACTCAAGTCCATGCAATAATCATTCAAATTTCAAGCATCGCAAGCATTGTACTTAGATGTTTTCAAGCTCAAGACTGTCACCATTTTCAGTAAACAAAAAATAACTCAGAAAATTAAAGAGATTCAGTAGGATAAGAATAGAAGTTAATTACAATAAAAATGTAGCTCATGAGTTTCAACTTTTACTTTTAGTTTGAAACATTTCACATATCTACTTTTAAAATTTAAAATTCAATTTGAAAGTCCTATAGTACTGATAAAATCTTGTTAGATTAATACATATAGAACAAAAGAAAGTGAAGATTTTTCCAATATCAAATCATCCTACAGTTGAAGGTTAACACATCAATAATGTAGAAAATGCAATTTTACTTACAGAATTTTCTATTGAAATGAATGGAATACCCTGAAGAAGAAATTACAGTTTCCTAATTCTTCCTGTTATAAGATTTACTTTTGGTTGCTGCCTTGCTGGACTGCATGTTTGTATGACCAACCATAGTATCATGATACATGGGTAAATGGAATTCGGATATTTTAGTTGATGTCAAAATTTAGAAGTTTGTAACTAGGGAAAATGGAATACATAGGATTTATAATAACTCACGCATCATATTTAATCAACTAAATTAGACTCCCTTGACTAGGGACGTGGATTAGTATGCGGTGTAGCTATGCTGTTCATCACTTGTCTTATTTGCTTTAACTTGTCGATAAGATATTCAGTCACAATTAAAACAAACCGTCAGGCACATTAGAAGGGATTCACATTGACGCGTGAAATTTAATTTGCAGCTACTACATTACTACTGATTACTAAATGGTCAATAAGAAAACAGACACACGTATAGAAACTGAAATTAACTATACCTTTTTGTTTGGTTGGCTTGTGGAGCTTTGATTTCTTTTCTTTCTTTTTTTTTTGTTTAGATCACAGGTATCTTCCAATGGACTGACTAGGTAGGACCACTATAAATAACAACGTTCTCTCTCCAAGTATTTAACACAATGCATGTCCAAGATTCAAATCCGAGACTTCTGATTAAGTTAAAAAAAACTTTGACTTCTTAGAGCTAGAAAATTAGTTGAAAATTAATTTTATGTGCTTCTGGTTAAATGACTAAACATGATTCACATGACTGCAATATATAGCTTATGTTGAAATATTATGTTTATTTTGTAGTTGCTACAATAGATCGCTGTACTAAACATCTGGACTGTGTCTGTACAGTGTTACATACATTGTCCTATGTTTCATGTTTCAAAATGATGCAAGCACTTGGCCCCTCATAAAGAAATCAAACAAAGGACATTGATGTAACACTCGAAAAACAAATAATGGCCCGGCCAAAAGAGTCTAAAAAGTTTCTTCCCCATATATGAATTTAAATTATCTGACAAGTATGCTTAAAGCTCAAACTGTATATAGATGATTCATTGCACTGAAAATAAGCTACATATTGAAACTTTGTCAGCGCACTCAACTCAGGTACAGTTAGTACTGCCTACTTTTCAAGGTAAAACTCAAGGCTTAACGTGCAAAGGAGAAATATTCAAGGCTTTATGTATGAATAGGTATCCACAGTGAATAAACTAGGCAAATTAAATTATTCTTGGTTTTCACTTTTCACTGAATACCAACACTAAACCCAGCTACCATGATGTCTAACTTTTGAATGTTAGACAGCAATCAATTTTTAGTAAATGAGAGAATTAGAATCTGATTACAATGGAGATAATGAGGCATGTCAATGATGGTTGCATGTTTTTTAACATAACCAGCTATAGCACTTAAAAAAATATATCGATTTATATTACTTTGATACAATTGAGAGATATGAAGTCACGGAACTGCAAGATACTGTCACTGATGTCATAGTAATAAATTCTTTCTAATCTTCATCCAATTACCATCAGTTGACTAAAAACATAAATGAGGGATTTTATTGAAACAATAAAAATTTGAGTAATGTACAAGAAAAAATAGTTTAAGAAATTATATCTTATTTCAAGTCAACTTGATAGATGCAGAGAGACTGAGACAGATCGAGCACGCTAGTCACTAGAGGGGGAAAAAAACTGTACAGAAAAAATGAATATGGAGTTGTCTTTGTCTGTGAATAGTTTGAGAAATAAATGTCTCTCTTTTTCATTAGTTATCTGATTCTAATTAGTAGCTTTGTCTGTGACATTAGCACTCTATATGCTTTCAGAATAAGCGTATCTTGGGGTGTGTTGTATTTGTGCATCATAAGTGATCAGGGTGGAAATGGCAGACATGAGATTGTAGGATAAGAACATATGACATGAAATTCTCAATGTGGAGCTCCTCATCATCGGCTCATTGTATGCAAGGTTTTAAAAACCTGTAGGCAACTGCAACATCAAGGATTCAAGACTTTTTAATCTCTATAATATCTGTAATTTTCTCTAATATTTAGGATCAAGACAAAACTGCGACTACGACTGCAATTTAAAATCTTCACACTATATGTGATATTGTTCCACGGCATACATTGTGTACAGAGAAAGTAAGCACAAAAAGAAAAGTAAAGTAATAGAGTGATGCTACTATATAGGTGGGAAAAAGCAGTAGAGTGCAAGAAAAGTTTGTGGAAGTGAGATGGAGCTGAGTGGTGACACAAATTGATGATCGTCTAAATATTGTACATCGTAGTATGGATTCGAAATCAAAAACGATATGATGAGTAAATTAGGAAGGATACAGAGAAAGGTATGTGGTAGTACAAGATAAATGAAGCAAAGAATAAGATAAGGGGAGGGTAAAGATTGTTTCACATTCTTTTAGCACTTCTCTGGCCAATGAGGCTACCATTCTTTGTAAAGTATCTTCAAAACTGCTTACACAAGGCTAGATTCTTATCAAGGTAAATGGCACCTCTAGTTTCACATTGCTGACAAAACTGATCTACCTTGGCATCTCAAGTCTAAACCTCAACCGGGGCTTAAAACTTGTTCATTTTGGCTTCTTCGATGACATGGAGAGCAATCTCAATAGAACTTGTTTTTCATTGCTCAAGGCCAGAAATTTGAATAGATAAGAGGATATTGTAATTATTGTCTCAGATATGTTTCAGCTTGCAATCGATACAAGTATGAATGTTTCTACTTTTATACTTTTTAAGACAAGTATGATTGTTTCTTAAGTTGAGGACATATTTCATTGCTCCATATAGTAGTTCTAGATTACATTAAATCGTCCATGCTTCAAAATTTAGATGTTACAGTAGTTCTAATTATAAGAAGAAAAAAGATATAGTTGAGATGAACCATGTCATTCTGTCATTTATTACATCCATGATGAGATTAATGTTTCAAAGGGTTCACATATGGTAATCTATGTTATTAATGCCAGTGGAGTTCTCTTTGGGTTTTTGTTGTGTGTGAACATTCTCTATGGTTGTCCACATTGACATATTACCATCGAGCCCTATAGATCATTGTCAAACACTTAAAGCCATGGCCGCTCAAATTACTTTAATTCAGGGGAGTTTCTTACAATAGAAATTTTTAATTTTCAGGAAATCTTAAGTTGGATATTATTTTTTTTACATTTCCACAAAAATATTATGATGGGGCCGAGAGTGGAAATCTAACTTTTCCAAATTAAAAAATAAGTTTTATTGCAGTAAAAAATCATATTACCATTATTAAATTATTTAATGTAATAAATAATAAAATATTATGATAAAAATATTATATTATTCTTTTATTCCTAAAAAATTTATATAAAAATACTTATCACCAACCAAATTTAGTCATTCTTAGAAATCTTATTTTCAGGATTCATTTTTTTAGGAATGTTGATTCATTAAAAAAAACTCTTCTTGTATCAAATGTCCCCTTAAATAATTTATTATCCTTTTCTTAACTGCGGCCATTTTTCCAAGAATGTTTACATATATGTATGTATGGATGGATGGGGATAGAAAGAAAGATTGTCCTATTATGATGTGCTGCTCTCTTAAGTTAAAAAATGCACTAGAAATAGAATATGTAGGTAGTGGGATAAAATAATCATATTTTATTAACACAAAAATAATTTATTAAGCAAAATAACTATCTTATTATATCCTGGCTACTAAATAAAATAATGTTTTAGAAATTAACCCGTTATTAATATTAAAAACAAAATAATATTGAATTGTGATTTAGTAAAGTCTTATTCTTTAAACAGGTACCTTGCTTATTTTGTTTGTCTTCAAGACCAACCTCACCCAAAAAGGTGAAAAGGGAGAACAATAAAAAGGTAGAGTGACTAAAGATATGAGATGTGTAAGTGTTGTTGAAATATGATAAAATATAATTAAATAATTTAATATTATTTTATCTTAATTGTTATATAGTTGAATATTGTTATAATAGTTAATGGAGTGTTGATAGTGATAATTATAACTAATTACCAATATTGAACTGTATAAAAAAAAATGGTGATATAACATATAATAATTCTAATGATGCACAATACACTTATCATTCCATCTTTTCTCTCCAATAACTAAATCTCTTTTTTCTTTCTTACAAAATAGATTATCATCCATCATCTCCTTCAATTTGTTATAACAAGTGTGACCTTAAATATGACCAAGATGTTCGAGTGTTTTGGCACCACAACGATATGTCATGTTGCAATACTATGAAAAGAGTCTTTTTGGCTGCAGCAAATTGCAAATTCCTTAAACTCAAATGGAGTTATTTAACCTCTATCCATTAAAATTTAAACAGGGTGCAACTACTCCTTTTGTTTTTTTGTTCTTTTCTGTTTAACTTCAACGTAGAAAGAATATAAAACAAAAAAAAAAAAAAAAGATGCACAGAAGAAAGTAGGTAGACAGAGAAAAAGAAAACTATATACATGTATCAATAGCTAGGAATGAAAGTATCAAATAAACAATGAAAGGAAGCTATCGTATTATATAAATAACAATAAACAACTGAAAAGAAAGGAGCTACTTATTTGTATATTAATTTGATTGATTCATATGCACATTCAATACATCTGTAAGTGAAGTCGGAGGAGGTTGAATTTTTTCATATTTTTTATATAATTAATGAGGGTACATTTTTATGTGCATGCTTGGACTCACGAATTATATGTTTGACAAAGTCCTAAGAAGTAAACATGTAAAAAAAATACTTTTATGCAATGAGCCTCTTTGAATTTTGCTGGACTTATAACATTTGAATTTAAATGTACCTATCATGATCCTATTTTTCCACCCCACATATCAAAAAATTATGAGAAGTGCTAGTTTCTAACACTTTCTAAGGAGACTCTTTCTTATTGAAATTATATATAATGATCCTATTTACTCTCTTTTCTAAAGACGCTATCGCTTATTGGAATTTATTAGTCTGAGAATGAGACCCATAAAACTAGGATTTAAACCACATATTTATTACAGCCATATGAATTTCATCATAAAAAAGAACATGTTACTAATATATATTATTTTGGATAAAGACAGAATAATAAGACGTGTGAGAGAGGGAAAAGTAAAGTGTAATCAATTGAAACCGCAAAGTGAAGTGGCTCTCAGCTTGCCACACATTGTCTCGAACTATCGAACTCCATAATGTAGAGGCCCTACAAATGCAAGTTGGGAAGAAGCTGAGAAAAAAAACTTGAATTGAAATCACCATAACACCTGCCACGCTGCCAATTACTATGCTCACTTTGACAAGTCACAATATGCGGTCCCCTCATGGTCTAAGTTAATGCCTTTTTTTTTTAGTGATAAGGATCGAATTCATGATTTTTATTTTTATTTTTTTATTATTGAATCATTCTTATAATCCTGTTGAGTTTGGTTATTAAATCGTTACATGAAGATCATTCAAAGTTCAAACTTAATATCCCATCATCATTCAACGCTCCTAAGAAATATTTTGTTTAGATAATGGTAATATAATTTGTGTTCTGTTCGTGAGAAACAGAGGTCCAATAATGGAGTTGGATGATTGCTGTTGGATCTGAACTCTCTTTTTAGGGATACTTATGGTGGAGAAGTATACCCGAGAAGATGATCACAATGCCCCCGGAAGAACCACAATCTGGCGTGGGATGTGTGCACTGTGTATAAGAAAAAGTCAGAGTTCAGAAAAACGTACATTTCTCCTAGAATTCCTTACCTATAAATACTGACCTGGATGGTTATGGACAGAATTTCTTAGTATCAGCATTGTCATAATGTCCATTAATTGAGTAATCATTATCCTGTATTTCTCTTGATTCCGTTGTAGAGTCTGCGATTTTCTTCAAAATGTTCCTGAAAAGCCAAACCCGATCAGCCCTTGAGCCTCTTGAATTTGGCCCATTTTAAATGACCTCAACAATTTGTTTTGACACTATTTGTATATTACTATAAGAATTATATCTTACAAGCATCTTAAAATTTAAATGTGTATTTAACTCCAAAAATTTGTTCAGAGAGGGAAGGTTGTTCCTTATCCTATTTATATATACTCTTTTGATTATAATATTAGTTAAAGTGAGATTTCTAAAACCTCTCATACTAGCGTCTAGACATCTAAGGGCATGGTTAATTAAATGTTTGCATGCATCTCTCGAAATTATGTTTGCCAACGGATCTAAAGACTATCTTTTTTGTTTGTTCACATTCGTCCATTAGATGTTCATGAGAATGGGTATCATCGCAACTTCAACTGAAATCCAAACATATGCTCAAACGTAAAGATTTAACTATTAAACATCTACATATGATTTGATATTTGTCAAATAGTGAGTAGCATAATAAACCTAAACAACAACTATTTTAGGTTCTAATATTATTTTAGAATTTTAGATTTAGACATAATTCAACACCAAAACTAAATTATAGATTAAAGACTATCTTTCATTTATATATGTTATTTTGATCATATAACTGATTAATGCGTGATCTAAAAAAAGATTTTTACACAAAGATCATTAACTCAATATCTTATCATCACTTCACTCTGAGAAAATATTTTCTTTAGATAATGATGAAAAAATGTTTTGACTTTTTATATATATTACTATACGAATTATATCTTATAAGTAAACTATTTTACTAATTATTTTTATAAATATTTGATAGTTAATAAAAAAATAGTCTTTAAAAATTTGTCTTTTTTGTTTTAACCTTAATAAGATCTATTCATTTTTTATTTTTATATTTACTAAAAAATATGATTTTAATCTTTTACTACATATGTTTTGTCTTTAGTAAGGAATCACAAACACATTATTCTTATATTTATAGTGAAAAGGGCACATTATCTTTTAAAATACAAAGAATAAGAATAAAATAGAATTTTATAAAAAATAAAATAAAATAGATAATATTTTTATAATTTTTCAAAATGAATCACTAAGTCGTTGATACTGCTGTAATATTTTGTGGATGTTAGTCTCTAACTCTTTAATTGGATTTTATATATAAATAAAGAAATATTTTTACATTTTGCATTCAAGAAACTTTTTTATTGAGATAAACCAAATTTCAATGTGTTGAGTAATCCGTTACAAGAAAGTGAGACCAAATTCTCCACTCCACATTGATAGCTTCGTAACAAATGAGCCCAATTCAACCCATTAAATGGCCCACAGATTCATGATCACCCTTGACTCTTTCAACCCGTGTGTGATTGGACCAAAAAAATTAAAACACCCGTGTGTAACATCATTAGCAACGGTTAAATTGTGCCATCACTTGATCACAAAATCCAAAGCCTAAAAAATAAAATACAGGGAACAACATAGTTAAGATGAAGCCTTGTTTTAGGCCTTTGACATGGGAAATTCAATTAAGAAAACAAAACAGGAATGTAAAAAATGGTTTTTGGTGACGACGGGGTATCATGTCCTATATGGCCTTCCTTTTCAATAACCTTTATGTCCTCATGAGTCATTATCTGTTCTTCATTTTATATATCCATAGAAAAACAAGGGGTTTTTTTTATACACCAAAATTTGTAGCAATTGATACAAACAAATACAAACCTATTTTTTTAATAGTGAAATGCACTCACAATGTGCCATTTGTCATGGAGATAGTCCACACATATGAATGTGGTGTACAATCAATCTCCCAATAGATACATTTTCTTTAAAAAATAATAATAAATTGAGATTTATTTCTTGGACGATAATTGAGATTTTATTAGATAAAGTAAAACAGCCCATAAAATTGGGCCAAATGGCATGTGAGTGAGAAGGTCATACAAAGCAAGATTAGAAGAATTGCTTTAGGAACCACCATGTATAATTTACCCATTGTTCACTAGTTTATATCTGCAAGGAACCCCAAGAGAATTTTTTATGCTGTTGATAAGAAAGCAAGCTTAAATTAACAAATATAATCTTTGAACAACTTATGGCTCCCGTATCATGTAGTGGAATTAACAAGCTCAAGCAAAGCATATCTTGGTTTGATATATACCTTTTAGTTAAATCAGACATTTTCAATCATTTTACGTGCGTGGGTCCATTCCCATGTGGCACATTGTATCAAATTGTATGAACATGATATTGCAAATATATCTATAAGTTATACACTTGACTAGGTTTGTGAGTAACTACTAATGGACTGGTAGGCCACCCATTTGGGTGCTTTTGGGGAATATATGAGCGACAAATATGTCTGACAATGGCCTATCTAATTGGCTATGTGGTCAAATAGTGAATGACTTTTCTTCAATGTTGTGTTGGTTGCTTATCTTATTCATTCTGAAGATGGGAAATATGGACAATGACCCATACTTTTGCTCCTTATGACCATGCAGTTATTTTGTGATGTATATTAATTTGATGGATTCATATTATATTCCTCATGGTTGATTTGTTGTATCAAAGAAGAGAGCTATAACTTATAGGAATTTAGTTTAGTTGTTCTCCTTTGTACTTAAAATTCAGTTTAGAATGAAAGATTTATTAAAGGCGGTCAATCATATTCTTTAACAAAAATTAATCATTAAAAAATTGATAAATATTTTACATTAGTGAAAAAAAATTGTATTTCATTTAACATACCATTACATTATAAGCAAAGCCAACGGATGAAAGCTTTCAATTTGGTACAATGATTTTGTGCTGCCAAACATAAATTTTACTTGCACGTTTTGTTTTTGACACTAGCATTATTTAGGGTGATTTGTTCAAGGATCTGACCCCTCATCTGCATAAATATATAAATACAATACCCGCACTATCATGCATTCAATAATAGGCACCACCAGGCTTCAACTGTAACGAGTAGACTAGATGGAAAATGACACTCAAGTACAGGATTCTGTTTCCCCCACTATTTTTTTCTCTTATTTAATTAGCATTTTTCATTTTTATATAGCAAATTATCTTTATCTTAATAATCCAATTGTAGGGTAGTCCTTTAAAATAATGAATTCACAAAATATTATTTTTAAGAACTTCCTTTATCTATAAAATGAAGTGCTTGCAGATGAAGAAAAAAATCAAGAAACACAAAGGTAAACATTTTAAGAAGAGTTTCTCTCCTAAGTCTCCTCCTCTCCTTTACCTTTTACAATTGGTATATGAGCGTATGTTTTGGGACATGCCTACTTGAGGTAGTGCATAATTCAAGTACTTCGAGGACCATATTTAGAGTAGAGTTCACCAGTCTAGGACGGTGATAGTTGTTGGTTTGAGATTAAGTTAAATTGGTTTAGTGTTGATGGCAAATGAGAGAGAGTATAACCATTTTATCATAATGACATAAGTGTCCAAGTAGAAAACAAAATGATACTTTGATCCCTTAACTCAATTTTGAGTATTCTTATAGTCCACTTCTTTCCCATATTATGAGAGAGATTAAATTATACAAATATATATATATATATATATATATATATATATATATATATATAATCCTAAAAGTGTTATACTCATTCTTATCTATTGATTTTAGGTTAAATTGATGAGCGAATATTCTTATGACATAAATATGTGTTTAATCTCTAATAAATATTTAATTTTTGGGTTTGTTTTCTAATAAATTTTGTTTTATATTGAGTCTCTAATAAAATAATAATTTTATTTTTTGTCATTGACATATTTTTAATCCCTAATAAATTATCAAATTTTGTATTTGTTCTATGATAAAAAAAATTCGTTGTAATTCGTGGGAACTAAAACAAATTCACTAATTTATTATTAAGGAACAAACATCTAATCTATCATAATTTAAAACAAAATATCAATGACCAAAAATAAAATTTTAATTTTATTAGAGACTCAATGCAAAATAAAAATTTATTAAAAAATAAACATAAAAATTAAGTATTTATTAAAAATACACGTAACCAAATCTCATTTATATATCAAAATTTACGAAAATATACACTTACTTTTTAATATATGAGTAAGTAAATAAATCATATCATTAATGTATTTTAAAATAATATCAATAATTTAACTGGTTAACATACTTATACTTACCGTGTGTGTACATTAAAAATATATATTGGACATGACGGGGCCGCACAGGACACTTTTTCACCATTTCTATATTCGCCTATCCCTTCATAGATTTTAATTATTTTCCTTTCGTTTTAAATTATTATTATTATTATTATTTTACATACACAGATAAATTCGATTTGTGGGAGTGCATGAGTGAATTTACTAATTTGTTTACAGATCGGGAACCAAATAAGCTTATCTTCCATGCCTACTCTTCCTGCTTTATTAGCATTCTCCTATACAAATTAGTTAGTGCTAATGAAAAGAAAAGTATGGTCCTTAAAGGTATGTTTCTTGGGAAATAAAAGTATGTACAAGAAAAAATGGTCATTTTGATATTTGTAAATTTTGAAGGGGTGTAGGACCTGCTTAATGCAATTTTTAAGACTTCTCACCTAACCAATTAATTAGTGCAACTTTTCCCTCAAGTCGCACAAAAGTAAAACCATAGTAAAATAAAAGCATTTGCATCTTTGAAGCTATAATAACCAGCCCATGTTTCCAAAAGATTTAGAGCAAAAGATGGGATTTTTTTCAAAAAGAAAATTCAATAATTTCACTAAACATCATCAAAAGATGTTCACTAAAGAGGCATCAGTTGTATTGCATCATGGAAAAATAAATTCAAGTGCTTAGTGGCAATAACTTAATCCATTGAACATGATTATGCATCACTAATTGCCAACCCTTTGCCTTTTTAATATGTTAATCATGAAAAGATAATAAAAGTGCTTATTTTTTTAATATTAAACAATACAAATGTTATAAGTTTGACGTTTGAGAAAATGGCAAATTAGTATGTGATGAACTCGATCTATATACATGTTTCTAAAAAAATGCACATTACAAGTTGATCGTAATTTCTAACACTTTATTTTTTTTTCTTAATATATTTTAAGTTTTTGAAATTTGGGACAAATCCTTTTTTTAAATTGAAAGAGAAAAATATTTTAATTCCTCAAATTTAAGGAAAAATATATATTTATCATATAACGTTAACACAAGTGGTATAATTCTTTTGTTAATTACGAGATATAAAGGGTGTATATTTTTTGTACTCAACTAATATTTCTCTTACCTTGGCAACCCTTTTTGAGATAAAATAATAAAGTAATACTAATACTTTCAATTACAATTTCATCCAACCTAAAAATTGAACTCCAAATTTTAATTAAAAGACCCAAATATCAAATTATATCAACCAATTCTAATACTTTATTTTTACATATCAAATGGTAGTAAGATCTGCATATATTGAGGAAGAAATTGAGTTTCATAATAGAGAATCTGAAAAATGGATCTGGGTTTTCCTCAAGAAAGAAAAATGTAAAAGCAAAGTTAATCATCGTCTGTATAAATAATGATTTTATGCTATTGATATGATTGGACGAATATAAACAAATAAAAAAGATAAAAAGGAAATACTTATGTTTTTTATTTGGTTGATTGCTATATTATAGGGAGGAAGAAAATGGGGAGATAAGACCCACAATTTTTTTTATAAAAATAAAAAATATCTTCCTCCCTACTGAGTTAGAATCGACCAGAGGGGGGACATGTCAAGGGAAATAAATAGTTACATGAGCCGAAATTATGTAGTTCCGGCCAATTTTTTTATGATACATTATTAATTATTTTTTATAAATTAAAAAATTAATTACTTATTATGTAGAAATTGATTGAAACTATGTAATTTAAGACTATGTAATAATTTATTGTTAAGGGTCTTTATTTTCTTCTTTTTGTTTTAATTGTTTAAAAAATAAATTATTTTTTTAGCATATAAAAGTAAATGTAAAAAATAAGAAAATAATATAACGAAAATTTTATATTTTTTTAGCTAAATTTGAGATTTTCAATCAGTATAAAATTTTCCTTTAGTATATCTATTTATTTCTTTTTACTTTTCTAATCATTTATATAAGTAGAAAGAAACCTCTTCTCTGTTTTGTTCTCTTTTTCTTTTATTTATATCCCTTGCATTTATTTTTATCTTATTTCTTTGTTTTTAATTTCTCTCCTCATTTAAATAGTGAATACTACTAAGAATTCAAATATCTTGAAAACAACACTTATGGGAAAACCATACCTTTAAGCCATATTAAATAACAAAAACTTGGATAAATTATTATGTTAATTATTATGATAATGCATGGTTATTCTTATCATAGACTAATATTATTTATTAGTTAATTACTAACTACTTTAAAAAAAATATGTGAAAATATTTTTCGTAAAGTGAGGGGCCTTATCCACTTTGAGGTGGTCCACCCTGCATGCCATATGTACGATTATAGGCTTTGTTTCATGTAAATATTAATTTCAATTATATGTAACTAATGTAAAGACATTCGTTAGTATGAAAACTCAACTTCAAGTTGGGCTAGCATGGCAATGAGTTATAAAGATCAGGAAGGTGAAATGTTAACTTTCATTAAAAGGGACGTTGTGATTGCATATACAGACTATAGGAGTACACTTAAAATCCAAAACAAAACAAAAAAAAATCCTGAAGATGGTGTTGTATTAATGTCAAAATAAAAAATACCTACCAAACGCCACAGAACTGAACTTAGCAGTTATAAGTTTAAATATTTATTGTTTCTTTGATACATATCGACGATGAATGCTGGGCCAGAGAAGTTCTTGTGATCAATTACAATGAGGTATATATCATATCATCATTCATTACATTTACAAATTTGTCTTGCATTCAATTACATATGGAGCAGTCATATACATATATGAACAATTTCATTGAACAGAAATATATAAAGTTCTACAAGAAATTAACAAATTGAAATTTTGGTCATGGAAAACTTTCTCAATCGTATAAAATAATCGAATCCCCTTTTCACATCAATTTTTATTTTTTTAGTTGCTTGTCGAAAGATATTGGTATCTTGTTGGCAAGATTTCACTTCAATTCCTTCACCTCCTAAATTATTCTCTCTTTTTCAAAACAAAAAGAGAAAGTGAGAGATTCAAATGTTGAAATCTTTGAAGCTCAACTGCATCCCTTTAGCTTATCCTCTTGGTTTTCTTTTTGCCACACCAAATGTAACACCACAGCGTTTGTAAGGGGAACAACAGTCAAAATGCCACAAAAGTAGAAATAATTTGTCAATCTGCCATGGTGATGAAAAAATTTGTTCAAATGCCACGGTGAGGAGCTCGCTGCATGCATGGGCGAAATTGGAAGGCCACGTGTCAGGCATGCATTGGCTTAATGGGACGGGCAGCTGACACACCAAATTCGCTGCCAACGTGGGCGAACTACGCTAAGCCGCTGCATCCGTGGACGAATTACGCGCTGCTGACTGGGACAGGTAACCCGCTAGTTTGGTAGTGGACCCAGCGGTTTTGGAGTGTTTGGCCCACTATTTAAAGCCTTTGTCCCCTGTCACTTTCGCAAAAAAAAATTTCTCCTCTCCTGTACGTGAATCTTGCTCCCTAGCCTCTCATCTTGCTCCCCTGCTCCCTACATACTACTATCTTCCTCTCATAAGGTTAGTTTTTATTATTTTTAATTTTTTTTGTTTATGTTGTTAAATATTGAATATATTTTTATATTTAAATAGAGTTAGATATTAGATAATATTTTAGTTGAAGATTTAAAATATTAGATTAAAGGATTATTTTAAACATTAGGTTAGATGATTTTTTATTGTTTGCTTATAATTGTTAATTGCATGGTTAATATATTTTATATGTAAATAGTTATAGGTATTCAATAATATTTATAGGATAGAGATATAAAATATTAGAGTAGAGGATAATTATAAACGTTAGGTTAGATGATGAAATTGTTAGTTTATAATTATTATTTTTGTAGGAAAGATTAACAAAATATAGGATAAAATGTAGGAATAATATATTAGATTATAAGTTTTAAGTTTCAGAAATTCATTTAGTTAAATAAATATTGTGAAATAATGTTTATGTAAAATATTTAAATAAAATTTTTATTTAATAAAAATAATAAATAAAGAATTGTTTACTTAAGGATTTGATATAATAAGAATTAGAATGAAACTTTTAATTTAATATTAATAATATTTGTTGATATAGTAAAATTAATACGTATTGATGTAATAAAACTAACAAGTTAATATTTAATAATTCAAGATTAAATTGCAAATATAATAATTAAAGTATAATAATTTAAGATTTAAGGTAATAAATACTGTAATTAAAGAAATAATGTAATAAAAAAATTATAAAAAAATTAAAAATTAATAATTAAATATATGATATAGTTAAAATTTTAATTAAAGTTTTGATTTGATAAAAATTAAAATTAAAATTAAAATTGAATAATAATAAAAAGTTAAGATTTAATAAGTAAAGATTATACGTATAAAAAAAATTTAAATAAAGATTTGATTTAATAAAAATATTAATTGAAGGTATAATAATTAAAAAGAATTGATTTTATAAATATAAAAATTAAAGATTTAATAAGTAAAGATTTGTTGTAATAAAAATTATAAATAAAGATTTTGAATTAAATATATGGAATTTTTAAATTTATGGAATTTTTTTGATCAATAATTTAAAATTTTGCATGTATTAATTTATTGAATTTTTTTGATAAAACTTTGACATACAATGATCGATCCCGAGGACAAAAAGTAAAGATTTGATTAAAGATTTGATTTAATTTAAAAAAAATTAAAGGTATAAATTTAAACATATGATTTTATAATGACAAAAATTTAAACATATGATTTTATTTAATAAAAATAATAAGTAAAAAATTGTTTAATTAAAGATTTGATTTAATAAGAATTGTAATTAAACATTTAATTTAATATAAAAAATATATTAAGATATAATAAAATTAATACGTATTGATGTAATAAAAATAACAAGTTAATATTTAATAATTAAAGATTAAATTGAAAATATAATAATTAAAGTATAATAATTTAAGATTTGATGTAATAAATAGAGTAACTAAAGAAATAATTTAATAAAAATAATTATACGTATAATAAAAATAATTAATAAAAATTTAAAAATTAATAATTAAATATATGATGTAGTTAAAATTATAATTAAAGTTTTGATTTGATAAATATAAAAATTATAAATTAATAATAATAACAAGTTAAGATTAAATAAGTAAAGATGTAATAATTAAAGAATGGTGAAGAATTAATTTAATAAAAATAATTATTACAAATGTAAAAATTAATAATTAAAGATATGATGTAGTTAATATAATAATTAAAGTATAATAATTTAAGGATGGTGAAGGTCAAGGGCTTGAGTGAACGACGGATACGGAAGGAAGACAGACCGAAAGGTGTTTACGGTGAATGAATCGGGGGAACATATTTCGAGTCTGGCGAGGAATTTTGGGGGTTGGGGTTTCAGGGATCAGGGTGAACCGTCATTTCCCAGCACTGACAAATGGAACTTACTCAAGACCCATGCCACATTTTCAAGTACCAAAACTTCTGTCTTTCCGTAAAATCCGAACACCCAAAATTCCTCGCCAGACTCGAATAATGCTCGTCGGATTCCTTCTTCATAACACATATTCGTCTGTCTTCCTTCCCTATCCGTTCTCACCCTGAAGCCCTTGACCTTCACCATCCTTTAAAGTGATGTTAGGTTTAACAATTTCAACAACATAGGTTTAATTGAAACATTTAATTACAACGCGTCAATATATCGAATGTTTTTGATATCAATGTACATTAATTAATGGAATTTATTTTTTAAAACAAATGACATACAGTCATGGATCACGATGAACATGTTCCATCCACCTCGTCGTCTGAGTCATCAGAGAGTGTGATTGACCCAGGTCCATCTGTGCGTAGTCTCCTTACACTACAGGAGAAGCATATTTCCACTTATGTGTGAAATTCCCAGGCTGATCCATCGATACGGGATCGTGTTATTAATGTTAGGATCGCCGCGACACATGATCACCAGGGTATACCTGACGAGATCCAGCCATGGCTTCGGCAGGCAGGATTTTATCACGTTGCGCGCCTGCGCAACCACGAGGTAAATATATGAAGACAATTGTCAAGTATGCAATTTGATGTTTTCAATGTATTCTAATGTATATGAAACTTGTTTCGTAAAATTCTTTGTTCAGATCGATCATCACCTTGTGTCTGCCCTTATTGAACGTTGGCGGCCGGAGACGCGTACATTTCATATGCCGATGGGTGAGGTAACAATCACCCTAGAGGATGTGCATCATCTTTTGGGGTTACCGACCGACGGGCATGTTGTGTCTGGGCGTCACGGACGACACAACTTGCATGCTATTATTGGTGATTTATTAGGGGTTGAGCCGCCTGCTGGTCGGGATTTGCATGGCGGTTTGTTGGGACTTCACTATTTACGGGACCAGTTTGGTGATTATGCGGTCCATGCCGGCACTGAAATAGGCCGTCGGAGATACACACGTGCGTTAATATTACGTATCTTAGGCGGAATGTTATTTGTTGACACTGCTTCCAGCTTTGTCCCCGCTCGTTACTTGTTACACCTACATGATTTCCAACGCACTGCAACATTCAGTTGGGGCGCTGCGGTGCTTGCATACTTATATAGGGAGTTGTGCAGGGCTACCCGTCCATCGCGTTGTGAGATGGGTGGCTGTGCTTTGTTGTTGCAGCTGTGGGTTTGGACGCGATTCCCCACGATTTCTCCTGCGCTTCCCAGTCTGCAGGATCATCAAGAATTGGACCAGGAGATCTACGGCCATAGGTATTGTCCCATTTTGTTTGATATTTTTAACTACAGTGCTTTATATTATGGTTGTATATTGTTAATGCTGAACTATTTTGTAACAGGTTTAACGTATACATGACGCGACAAACCGTGTTTACAAACGTACGCAGATATCGGTACCATATTGACGTCATGCGCCGTAGGAACATACGCTGGAGGCCATACGACATTGTCGACATTGTTCATCCACCGGAGGCTGACGCGGCTCGTAGATGGTTGGCGGTTTGTCCGCTTATTTGTTATGAGGTTGTTGTATATCAGCAACCGGATAGAGTTCTACGTCAGTTTGGGTTTGATCAGCATATTCCGGAAGACCCGATAGACTGTAGTGTGCTCCTCACGATCAGCATGACGGGTAAGACGGACGTGGATTGGATTGTGCGGCACGCATTTTTCATAGACCAATGGGCACAACGAGATGGCCTTGTTGTGCAGAATGTTCAGCCTATGCGGAGAGACGGCTACCTATCGGTTAACAGTGAGTACATGCAGTGGTATTACTCTGTTACCCGTCGGTGGATGACACGCAGAGCTGCGTTACATGCCCATGTGGTACGCGAATTCATATTATGACATTTTTTGGTTGTTAATGTAATTTTTAATTGACTAATTATACATCATGTGCAGGCGGATCGAGTCGAGACGGTTGTTCACATGACTTCCCCTGAGGCTCAGGGGTCATTTAACATGACCCAGATCTATGACGAGGCGGTTCGAGCTTTGTCCGCATGCGATGATGTAGAAAGATTAACAGATGCTGGAGATGCGGCAGCAGCAGCCGTAGTTCGTCAGACTGAGGCCCCTCCTCCAATTGTTCGTAGAAACCGGCGTGCGCGCCACGAGGGGTTACCGCTACACCACGCTACTCCAACGGTTGCGGACACACCTGTTGTTGTACCGCCTCTTCCTCCACGTCCTTCTGGCATGTTCTTCGCACCTGGCTACCCGGAGGGACTTCCTCAGCAATATTGGTGGCCACCGCATCAAGTTCCTGGTTCACAGTACCCTCCCTGGTTTACCGTACCGTCGATGCCTCAGGGTGGATTCCAATATTCACATCCTATGTATGCAGCTGGGCCTAGTTTTGCTGGGCCTAGTTCAGCTGGTCCTGGTTCAGCTGGTCCTAGTTTCGCTGGTCCTAGTTCAGCTGGTCCTAGTTATGCAGATTGTTATAGGCCCAGTTCTCCAGTGTCGAATGAGGATGCAGCGATGTCTACCCCTACGGCACATGGGCATCTGCATGTACATTCCCCTACTTTAAACTCGTACTCGACGGATGAGATACTGGCGGTCTTGAATGATGGACATGACGACGACGATGACGGTGGTGACGTTGTCCATGATCGTATCATTCGACGAAATCCGCTTAGGGAAGCACGATATCGATGTAATCTGTCACCGTACGAGCACAACATCAGCCGTTGTCGAGGATACCATGAAGACCACCGGCAGCATGACTGAGTTGTTTTTTTTATTTAGCTGTTGTTAACTTAAGTATGTAATATGTTGTTGTGTTTACGCATCATTATGCTGACTGACTCTATCGAACAATATCTTAGTTTAATGTTTATTGCATGCTAATGGACACTGCTTAATTTTATTTGCGATGTTTATTCTTTAATTTGAACGTAGTACATCATGATTATCAGTTAGTACATCACTGGGGTTGGTTAACTGAAGGACAATTACGCCTATTGTGACCCAGAACTTTACAATAACCACATCTGGTACGAGTTGTTGACCCTTCACGCGAATCCATCTCGTTGCGTATGCGCGTACTATTTGGTCTTCCTTTTTTCCGTTTCAGCGTCACATCTGGTATGACAATGGGTGGTGCAGCTGGTGGTATGAAGTCCTCATTTCCAATTGGATACCACTGTGGTGAATACAGTTGACATTGATACGTGACACTATATACAGGGTCAACATATTGTCTGGGATCGTGGTGTGTTGATCGACAAGCTACAATAACATGACTACACGGGAACCTATAGGCAGTGAACTCACCACATTGACAGTTTCGTTCAGCTAACGACACAGACCATTTTTTCCCGCCAGTATGAGTCCGTATGTTGTACGTCTCTTGAACCTCAAATCTCGTCCTAACTGAGTCAGAACAAGTGACATAGTGCGTTGCCGATTTTTCAACCATCCTCGTATATTTTTGCCATGCTACCTTGGAGAATTGATTGCCTCTTGCCATCTCCTCGCGGGCCTCTTGACCATGTGCGACAAAGTATGCTACTAAGCGAGCGTATGTGAACCGCACAAGGGACGTAATAGGAAGGCTTCTGGCTCCTTTGAGCACCTTGTTAAAGCACTCAGAAAGATTGATTGTCATGTGACCAAACCTTCTTCCCTCTTCATCATAGGCTATACTCCACTTTTCCTTCGGGATATTATCAACCCATGCTGCTATTTGAGAGCTTGATTCTTTAAATGTTTCTAGTCCGGCATCAAAATCTAGGCGCGAGGTTGTATAGGCTGCAAATACAAACACAATGTCATAGCTAATTTCTTAAACGGAGTAATTGCATATAATAACATTGGCCTACATATCGGACAAACATACCTAATTTTTTCAATTGTTTCTTCAGGACGACATTGGTAAACTTGTGATTAAAATTACTGGCCAGGTGACGAATGCAATAAACATGGTACGCTCGTGGTGGATGCCAGCCTAAATCAACATTGTTTACACCGGCAATTATGCCTGCATGCCTGTCTGAAATAAGGCAAATTCCGTCTTTCTGGGTAACGTGTATGCGAATCAGTGCCAAAAACCATGACCAATTGTCGATATTCTCTTTGGAAACAATCGCAAATGCAATTGGAAGGACATAATTGTTTCCGTCAACTGATGTTGCAATAAGCAGTGTTCCCCGATATTTGCCATATAAATGGGTTCCGTCGATGCTTATAACTGGTTTGCAATAATTGAAAGCATCGCAGCACTGTTTGAAAGTCCAGAACACCCTTTTAAACACCTTGGCACTTCCGTCAAGTAGGCCATCAATGAAATGGTCGTGCAAATCCAGCTTGTATGCAGACCCAGGAGCAAAATTTAACATATATCCCAACCACCTTGGCAAAAATGCATACGACTCATCCCAGTCTCCGAAAACCTTCACAATGACCTTTTGTTTTGCCTTCCATGCCTTCGTGTATGATATGTGAAATCCGAGCACTGATGCAATTCTTTCTTGAATTAACCCAATTTTAACACTGGGATCCTCTCTAATCATTTCTGCATTTCATCATACAATAATACATTAACTAATTGTAAACAATAACCAAACTTCAATTTAATGTATATACGTACCTAATATCATCGAACATATGAAATCTGAATCAAGTTGCTTGTGATCTTGAGAAAGATTTTGACCAACGCATGTGTGTTCGTTATTCCATATGCCTACAACCCATTCAGTGCCACCCTTTTTTTGATATGCCCTCATCCTCCACGGACAACCATCAGAATGATTTTCGCAAACCATTATAAGTCTTTTGGTATCACTTTTTTCTACTACGGCAGTGCGATGATCAGCCATACAATATTGTTTTATAGCCAATTGCACATCCCGTTTGGTCTCAAACACCTGATTCTTATATAATTGTTGACCCATCTGCCAGTTAGGTATTTGACCTCCTTCCATATCACCAGACTGCTGGTCTGTGTATGCCCAATTAACATGTGTGTAATGCCTTACGTCAGACCAAAATGGAACGGTGTCGTCTCCTAAATCATTACACATACGAAACATTGTGAATGAAACACTTTTCCATGATTAATTATATAAATTAATCATCTTACTTCTCACACTTATATTTATAACACTTTTTCCTAAATCTTTCAATTATTGCATAAAAGTTCTTACAACTTTTATTCATCACCTTATTATTAAACCTACACTAATTTTTATTATACCTACACTAATTTCTATTAAACCTACAATAATTTTTATTAAACCTACACTAATTTAATAACTACTGCATAACAAAATATTGTGCATCCATACCTTGACCCTGCATTGGGTCTTGCATTCCGACATTGCCCGGAGAAGGAATTGGAAAACCACGCTCGAAGTCACCGTCTACGTCCGTATCTGACGAGTCACCATCTGGAACAACACCTTCGTCCACCTCGTCCTCGGAACTGTCCATAGGCCAAACTGGGTCGTGGGCCGGCACCATTTCATTCCCCATTGCTTCAATTGCTGGTGCTAGTGGGGGCGAAATATACATTTCTTCCTCATCCATTTGTTGTGTTGGTTGGGTTGGTATTGGTGGTGATTGGGACACATCTCTATCTTCCGGATTCACCGACGGCTCTCTGTTTATGTCAATGGACCTATCGGGCTGGACCGTACGGTGACTGCTAGATTGTCCCCCACAGTTTAATTCTGCATACAACTCGATAAATCGTGGGTTTGCTCCATCTGCTATGCAAGCGTCTGTAACTAACGCTACATCATCATCATCTACAATATCCACAGCAACCCACTGCACTGGGTTGCCCGACGCACATCTAGCTGTCAATCGAGAGACCGATTGTCCACGTTGTAATCTCAACTTCTTGTAAATCATTTTCATCAGATCGCGGTGGCTACATCCTGGCGGCATACGAAACATTTTACTTTCTCCTTCAAAAATTTGACCGTTAGATGCAACGTATCTACTTCCATTATAATAGACAATGGTTATTATACCATTTCTATTAGCACTCATATTTTGCGTACATTAAAATAACTAACAAAAAATTGTGATTTTGGAATGAAAATTTTTAAAGAACAAGAACTTGAGCAGAATAATGTGTGTCTGGTGATTTCAGGAGACATGTATATATAGGCAAATTTTTTTACCTAATTCGTTGTATGAATTACCAAATTTACTTACCTAAATCGCTGAATAATGTACCAAATTAACCTAATTCGCTAGCAATCATGCCAAATTATTTATCCAACCACAGATTGCCACGTGTCTGCTGTGCCAATCCGTCAGCACCTAATTCGCTGCCCCTTCTACCAAATTACGTAACCAACCACAGCTTGCCACGTGGCAAAAAAGGGATGCCACATCAGCCACTTAATTTGGCTGGGTTTGCTGCGAATTATGTCGTGTGGCATTTCCGCAAATTTTATCATTGGCATGGCATATTGACAAATAATTTTAGCAAAAGTGGCATTTTGACTGTTGTTCCTTTGTAAGGTAAATGAAATATCCCTTTCATCTTTTTCTCCCTTTTCCTTTTTCTTTCTTTCTTTTGCCTGTTTGGGCAAAAACATTCCATTTAATTCTTGTTCCCTATTTCAAATTAAGTTAATATATCATATATTACTTAAATTATTCATAAGAATAATATTAGTTTTATTCCACATCACAATATTTTCTCTCTCTCTCTCTTTATTGCATGTCATATTTCATCCCACGCTCCTCTTTCTTCTTTTCCTATTTTTTCCTTGTCGCAAATCTTATGTTAAAAATGTGAAACGAAAATAGCATTAATCTGTCCATAAACAATTATGTGAGTGTGGTAAAGAGGGCACACAAATCGAAATATACCATTTTATATAAGTAATGTGATTATATGATATGAACATTAAATGTATAAAAAATCAATACTAATGCTAACTTTGTCTCCTGTCTCCTCTAAATGAGACGAATTTTGTGGCTGGGAAATTTGTACTCAAGATCGTACACAAAATTATAACAGGGATGTGTCCTTACTCTTTTACTGTAAATATGATGAGAAATTGGTCCGACATGCGTACAATTGTGGAGTCCTCCTCAATCTAATAACTCTTGTTTTCACCATTTTAACTCTCATAAACGACAATCTGTTCCATCATTTCAATTACTTACATTCGGCCTAACTTTCCACGCTCATGAAAATTTGAGATGTCGGACTGGTAAAATGACCCATAAGCTACCTAGACTATCATTACAGTATGAATGAAGTCCATTAGGGCATCAATGATCTAAGATTTATCATCATTGTTACAAGCAAAATCATTATGGGTAAAGGTAACTATTTTGATGAAATTCATAAATTGGAGAAAACATGTTAAAAGGAAGGGCAATGTTTCATTGCACATTAGAAACGGAAGGGCAGCGTGTAAAATTACATTGATTTGTAGAGTATAATGTAAATAAATAACATTTGAACTTACATTCATTATGGGTGGCTCTCCCTCGATGAAATGGAAGCATTAAATGTATATCATGAAACAATCGATAAAAATGATGGCAATTTGCTCAATTTTTTTCACCAGGTATCTCTTACCATTTATATGTTATGCTAATTTAAGATGAAGTTTGATTACATGGAATTTAAAAGATTAAAATATGTTTTTTTTCTTATAAAATTAAAAAAAAAAGTTTGATTTTTATTCCAAAAAAAATATTTTTAAATTTTTAGTCTTCATAAAATTAAAATATGTTATAGTTCGATTCGAAGCTAGATTTGAGTTAAGTGAATCTAGCTCCAAGCCAAATAATGGTATAATTTATTTTTTAAAAGATAAAAAGTTTAGGTGACTTGGGTCTCAAAAGTTTACCAAATTCAGTAAAGGTCTCAAGACTAAAAAAACATTTACATATTACCTATCAATAAGGTATTTACGTCAATTGCAAGAATCGAACATATTTTTTATATTAATTCATTTCTTACCAATTGAATCAACTTTTCTTTGTGGTATATTTTCAATTTTACAAAGACTAAAACATATAAAAAAAATTAGAAGAACCAACAATGAAGATTTCTAATTTTATATTTGTAATTAGTTTTTTTGTTAATTAAATGATAATAGTCCATTAATTAATCTATCATTTTCACACTTTTGTCTCTCACTCCTTAGTTGCCCTAGCCTCAAACCATGTTGACTTCCCACCCGAGAAGACCTCTGACACGACCTTCGACCAGATTCACCTGACATTAACTAATAAAAATTACAAATAATTAATTTTTCGTCCATATAAAATTAAAATGTTCATTTTTAATCCCTAAAAAAATTTACATTTTTAGTCCATGCAAAATTGAAATATACTATTGTTTGGCTTGGAATTAGGCTCGGTAACCCAAATCTAGCTTTGAGCTAAACTGTGACATATTTTAATTATTGGATAATTGAAAATGTACAAATATTTTGTAGGGAAAAAAATCAAAGTTTTTTAATTTAAAAGGACGAGAAACATATTTTAGCTAATTTAAAATGTCAACCATATCGTATTATTTCTGTAAAAAAATAAAAAAAAAAGTGAAAGATAGAACAAAAAAGATTCTCTAAATTGTATTTTGGAGTACTCCTCACACTCACTAATAAAATTTTATTTGCCAGGTAAAAAAATTGAATCTAACAATAATTTTGTACTCCCTCCATTCCATAATAGTATTTTTTATCCTAGTTTTTTTATATAGATCAAGAAAAACCTAATTTTTTTATATAGGTCAAGAAAAATGAATAAATAGATAATAAAAGAGTAATATTTACAAAATTAATGTTATCATCGTTAATTCATTTAAAAAAATATCTATCATTAATATTATATGGGATATAGGTGTAAAAAAGTCATTAATATTTACAATGAAAAGATAAAATAACAATTATTCTAGTATTTATTCTTTCTTCTTACATGATAATTATTATAGGAGGGAAATAGTAATATAATAAAGATTTGATTTAATACATTATGCATTCTTAATTTGATTCCTATATACTTTCTCTAGTCTCAATTATAAGTAAAAAAAAAAACTAACTCCACACTAATTAAAAAAATAGTTAATGTCATTTAATTTTTTTTAATCATACTTAGAAAATATTTTTCCTTCCTGAACCACCTTTTATTGGAATTTAATATATATATATATATATATATATATAAAGGAGTAATGAAAAGTAGAATTTTAATTAAAAGAAAGATATTTTGAATATAGTATCATTAAGTGTATTAAAATTAGTTAAAATTCACTTATATATGAGACCAAAATATATGATTTTTTTTTTGTTATATATCAGATCGGAGAGAGTATAATAATTTATTAAAAAAAAAAATTTTAGATAAACCAACTTATTTCATTTCATTGGAAATTTGTTAGACAATACAACTTGGCACAAAATAAAAGAACTAGGGACCAACCTAAGAATTAGAGGCTCTAGCTAACTCGTGAGTGACTAGATTCGTTTGCCTTCTTACAAAGCTAACATGAAAGTTAGGTAAAGACCGGAAGAGGTTCCTACACTTAGATATGATTTGGCTATATTCTGATATATCCTTGGCTCTTCGCTTAAGGCTTTCCACAACCCTTTGGCAATCCATCTCAATAATCAATAATGTATAGCTCCAATCTGTAAGCCAATGTAATGCATTTCGTAATGCCAATGCCTTACCTTCGTGAACCTGTGGTAAGATTTGCTTCCATATTGTGTGATCCGAGATAAAACATCCTTGATCATCTTGCAAACACATTCCCATACGAAACATATTAAATTGATACTTATATATGCAAACATGTACCAGAACAATTTCAATATCTTCAAGGTAGTTTCCTATTTTTAACCTAGTTGTTGTCCCGAGATCTCCTAGTATACATCGTGGGTGATTACATCTAGAACATGTTTTGAGATCTTGTGACATGCTTGAAGAAGTGTGTATCATGACCGACTACTCAAGTCTGGTTAGGTATCGAGTGGGGACCATGGAGGGATCGACATTGTGAGCCATCGAAGAGGTATACATTAGGCATGACAAATAAACCCATACCCATTGGCACTGCCCTGTACCCGCCTTGAGTTTCATGGGGACTCTTCGCTTTGACTGAGGATGGGTACGGATATAGGTAATACTTGATTTTAAAAAAGGGATACAATGGGTATGTACATACTCGCCTCGTACTCGTACCCATCCTCATACTCGATAAGTGTAATAATTAAAGTATCTCTATTTTATGTAATATATATTACTTAATTGATATTTTGTTATTGTTTGCTTTTGTAACTAAAGTGCATACTTATGTTACTCTGAGATTTTTTTTACTATGATTATCAGGCATGATTGATTCTTACGTTCATTTGGTGATAGAATTAAAAGTTTGGGATTGATCAAATATGTATATAATGGAGTGATAAAGCCTTTATTTTTTTTATATATGGTGACACTATTTTATAGAAAATCAAATATTGTTTTCTTAAAATTATTTTTTATGTTTTTATTTTATTTTAAAATTATATGACGAGTACGAATAGGGGATGAGTATAACCTATACCCGTTGGGGACAGGAATGGAAAATCAAAAATCATACCCCCCCCCCAGGGATGGTGAGCCACTTACCCGTCTTCATTCTCATCTCATTGTCATGTTCAGTACACAATATCACATTTTCAAGTGCATAAGTACAAAGAGACTACGTGATCAATATCAACCTATGACTTGAGGGATAAAACACACACATACATAATATTATATATATACACATAATTACAAGGAGACTACGTGGTCAATTTCGATCTATGACTCGAGGGATAAAACACACACACACAATATATTTTATATTTATATATATATATATATATATATATATATATATATATCCATTACTATAATTTAATTTACATTTTCTATTTTTAAATATTACATAAAAAAATAAATATTTCTTTATTTTTTATACAAACATTTAAAAAATAAAAAAATGAAGTAATATACTTGTAATTAAAATAAAAAATAAATCCAAATAACTTTTTTACTTTTGTTTTTTTAAATACAGTTTCTGCCCCTGATATTTTCTTTTATTAAATACAGTTTGTTATTTTCTGCAGTGATTTAATTATAATAATAATAAATAAATACGATCACAAATAGTACAGTAACAAAATAACAAAAAATAATTTTATGAAAAATAAAACAAGAATAAAAGAGAGAGTAAAAACATACCCATAAAATGGAGACATCTGGAGGCCCCCGCTAATTGATGATTGATTAACTTTCTCCTGATCAATCAATTAAAAAAAGTAATTATATTTTGACAACTAAAAGTACTTTTGAATAATTTTGAGTTGTTATAATTTGAGCCAGAGAGGAGGAAAATATAAACAATTGATTGATGATGTAGTGTGATAAAAAAAGAGATATTGAGAAAAAAATTATTAATGGTGTTAAAAAATTTTATTTGTCAAAATATAGTCACTCCATTAAAAAAATTAAAACTCCATTCAGTAATTAATTTAATTAAATAAAAACAAACTTCATCCCATCAAATCAAACAGTACTAGTTCGCTATCCATGACCATAACTATACTATAAATTTGATCTTTTGCACTATATTAATTCAGCGTTTTGAAAAGTCAGTCCAAGACTTTTAATTTATTGCTATGTTTAGATAGTCTCGGGTAACCGTAGGCATAAGTGTTACCCAAGCTTAAACTTAATAATAATAATAATAATAATAATAATAATAATAATAATAATAATAATAATAGAAATAAAAATAATAATAATAATAGTAATGTGTAGAAAGTTTAGTAACTTTTAAAAAATCATCATTTATTATGAATAAAAATATTAGACATCAAAACTAAATTAAACGCCTAGTATTGCATTGTAAATTTACACTAATAATAAATGTACTACACAAAATATTTGAAATATAATTGATATATATATATATATATATATATATATATATATATATATATATATCAAGTTTTTAATTTAACAAAAATGATTACTAGCTAGTA
>CM023960.1:0-52549 GCA_013407115.1 Glycine latifolia | reverse complement strand
AAGTTTTTAATTTAACAAAAATGATTACTAGCTAGTACGTTATATTCTAATATTTATATAAACATATAAGGTGTATGTTAGTAGTTTAATTTTTATTTTAACAAAAATTATCTTAGTAAAAAGTAATCCAATATCAAGTTATTAGTATGTGATATTTTTTTTTATAATTTTTAAGTATTCGTATTATTTTATTTTATTTACTTATTTCATGAGTGTCACTTTTTCATAATTAAATTAGATAGTTTCTCTATTTGTATACTTAAGACATTTTTTATAAAAAAAATTACTTGTAACTTTTTATAAGACTATTTTTAAATTATTTCTCACCTTACCATATATTTTTCTTTTGTTTTATATATTATTCTACTTCAAAATTTCATTCTAAAATAAGTCAAAACTAATTACAAGATTAATATATTTTTTTCTACCATACTTTAGACCTAAATGTTATCAAGAGGTCCATTATTAAAGTCTCAAACATAAACTAAAAGTGTTACAAGTAAAACAAACTAATGAAAAAAACGTAAGCCTAATAAAAACGATAAAAGCCAACAAAAATCCAAATATAAAACATGTATAATCTCTTCCGAGTGAAGTTCCTTAAGTAGATTTTTATCAACGTCTATGACATGATAAAAAAAATTGAAATTTAATTTGGTTAGAGGAAAATTTTATTTTTTGTATTTTTTTAATGTGTAAAACTAGAAATTTACCAAAGTATATTATTTTATCAGACCAAATATATCTTATAAAAATCTAAAAACGTTTTTTGTAAGTCGCAAAATCAATTTTTTAATATGTTGTCAAAGTATCATTGATATTTGTATAAACATGTTCCAGGGCAAATCTGGACTAGACATGAAAGAATCATCCCAGATAGGCGATTGACATAAAATCGACTTAAGGTATGATCGTCATTGCAATTATACCTAAAGTAAGGGTCCCTAATGCAAATAAGAAGCAGACATGTGACAACAGGACCTACAACTATTATAAATAAAGTAACACCAACTATATGTAACTAATCATGCTCATTTTTTGCATAAACGCAAATCAATACAAAGAAATATTTCTCTCTAATTCTATCCACTTTCTCTTTCTATTCTTCTTTGAATCTCGAATCTTCTATACATTGTGTCGAATACCATAACAAAATCCATACACACTAATTATAAAAATATAATCCATACCTCACTAAGTTTAATCATCGATTTAAATAAATTCCAAAATGCTACAAGGACAATAAGCAGTAAAATAAAATATACAACCAAACTTTATCCTAAAAAAATGAACAACGGAGTTTTATATTGTTTCATGGATATTATTATTTTAGATGGTTCAAAATGTAATTTAATTTTTTCCTATAAAAATGTATATCATAAATTTTATGTTTTTTAATAGTTTAATTTCATACATTATCAATGCAACAACAGTTATACTATTAATATGATTTTTATATTATTAATACATTAAAATTAAATTTTAATAATAATATGATTATTATGGATATAATATACATGAGGTGAGTCTGATGAATTGAATTTGTATGCCTTCCAATCATTCAAAAAGAATTGTGTTGACAAACCAATAATATTTTTATATTTTATATGTATAAAAATATAATCTGATAGGTAGTAATAAGGTAAACCATTGGTTCGATGGACACGCGTCGAATACTTTAGGCGCACACATCTATGACAGCATGGACTTCACATACACGCCATAAAGATCTCCATCTCTCCATCCACTTTCACGCATCATTTGTTTTTGTTTCTTATCCAATTTAAAACCTTAGGTAATCAATTAATAATTTCGTTAGAAAGAAAAAAAGAAAAAAAGATGAGTGCTAAGATAGCATTTGTTAAGGATTTTAAAGTAAAAATATTTTATCAGGAGATAAAAAAATTATACTATTTATAATCTTTATTTAAAAAAATATGATTTACATAATAAATAATTTTTCTTTTTAATTTACTAACCAATCTTTTAATGTGATTAGAGAGACTCAATAAAAATTTTAATAATACAACCAATCAATTAGTGAATCAAGGATGTTTCATTACAACAACAAAGACTACCTTTTATTATAAAATATTTTTTATCAAACTTTATTCATCTTTCAAACGAGTTTGGAATTAATTAAGATATAATTTAATGGTTTGAAAAATTAAGAAAAAAAAGGGCAACACCGTAATTTCAATATTTAAGAATAAGGCAATCATTCTCAACACGCGTCGTGCAGTGGGAGAAGCTTTAGGTGCAGCCCGGGTGCGGTTAGCAAACAACGTTGTCCAAATGACGGGTGCCACATCGGACATAAGAGGCGAGAGAAAGTCCAAGTCAGCAACCTTGACTCGTTATAAAACCGCAATCTCACCGAGTCACCTAATCCAAAAAGAAAAAAATAACAATAACAACTAAACAAAAACCATAAATTTTTTAAAACCTCTCTTCTTTCTTCTTCATCGCTGCCGGAGAATGAACATTCCGGCGACCCTAACTTCTCCGTCGATGAACAATGCTCGTCTCTCCGACCACCGTCGCCACGTGTTCCACGAAAACACTCACCTCCAAAAAACCTTCACTCCCTTAGCCTAGAGGGAAAAAAAACCCGTACATAACTACATATAATCTCTCTTTAATTCTTTTTTTCTTTTTTCCTTTTTTTTAACCTTTCCTCTCTTAAGAACACGCCGAATCCGTGAATTATTATTGACTGGTGTAGGAAGTAGGAACGATGAATGTGTATTCACTAGGGTTTTCCTGTTTTTGAAAAAAAATAAAATTAGAAGCTCTGACGAAAAAAAGCATGGCTCCGATGAAGGTTCAACCAATTGCAATTGACATCGATTCCAAGAAAGTGAAGGAGACCGCGGCGGCGGCGGCGGCGGTGGTTCGGAACGAGTCGGTGCTGAAGTCGCGCCTGAGAAGGTTGTTCGTCTTTGACCGCCAGTTACCGAAAAACAATAACAACAACAAAGATGCAGCAGAATTCGAACCGAGCTCGGTGTGCTTGGCGAAAATGGTGCAGAATTTCATGGAGGAGCAGCCACCGGCGCCACCGAAATGCGGCCGCAACCGCTGCAACTGCTTCAACGCCAATAGCTCCGACGAGGACGATTTCGACCTCTTCGGAGCCGCACTGGCACCGGAATCCTCCAACGCCGACGCTACCGAATCACTCAAGGTATATACATTCAATTATATAAACAAAAATTAACCAATTTCATTCCTAATTCAATTTCAATTTTTAATTTTCGTAAAAATTATAATAATTCTGTGGTGTGCAGAGCTTGATCCCCTGTGCGAGTGTCGGCGAGAGGAACCTGCTAGCTGAGGTGGCGAGGATCGTTGAGAAAAACGGCAAGTCGTTTAAGCGAAAAGAAGATTTGAGGAAGGTCGTTGCAGAAGCACTTTCCTCTCTCGGTTACGATTCTTCTATATGCAAATCGAAGTGGGAGAAAACTTCCTCTTGTCCTGCTGGTATATAATAATATTATTCAATTAACTTTTGAATTTGAATTTAGATTTGGATTTGAGTTTGACTGAGTGTGTGATTGTGTTTAGGTGAGTATGAATTCATCGATGCGATTGTGGAAGGGGAAAGGTTGATTGTGGATGTGGATTTTAGATCTGAGTTTGAGATTGCGCGATCGACGGGAACGTACAAGGCGATGCTGCAATCGCTGCCGTTCATTTTCGTCGGAAACTCGGAGAGGCTGACGCAGATCGTGGCGATTGTTTCCGATGCGGCGAAGCAGAGTCTGAAGAAGAAAGGGATGCACGTTCCGCCGTGGAGGAAGCGCGATTACATGCTCGCGAAGTGGCTCTCTGCATCTAGCATTAGGGAGAAGGAGAACAAGCAACCCCCGTCCTCCTCCGTGCAAGCCGCCGCCGTGCCGGAAACGATGTTTTCTGAAAAAGCGGCGTCAACGACGACGGAGAGCGATTGCGGTGAGTTGGAGCTGATTTTCGGCGGGGAAATGTCCCCGGAGACTGAGTACGGCGAGTGTAAGGCGGCGACGACGCCGGCGGTGAAGCCGAAGAGTGTTGAGAGAGGAACTAAGGTTGTGACCGGTTTAGCCTCTCTTCTCAAGGACAAACCATAGAACAAAAACAAATTGTTGTTTTTTTTAAATTCTGGATTTTAAAAAAATTAAAATATAAAGAGAAAATATCGGATGAGGCTCTCCTCTTTTTCTTTCTTTTTTCTCCCCTTATTAAGTATTTTTCTTTTCCCTTTTTTGTTTGTAAGGGGAAATTTGTAAGAAGTAACGTTTTTTTTTGGTTCACATCAATGTAAGTGTAAGAAGCTCCTATATGTTTTGTTTTGTAAGAAAATAAAAATAGCTGAAATTGAGAAAAATCTAAAGTTGAGAGAAAAACTGAAAAAAAAAAAAAACCTGACGATGCATGCATGGCGCCGAGAGATTCTTTTGCTTCGATTTCCCAAATGTCAGTACTATGCTTCTGCTATAATCAGGGTTTTCTTTTTGAAAAAAAATATTGTTTTGAATAGTAACTGCTTTTCTTTCACTGTTTTTTTTCGGTGAGTGTTGTGTTGGTTTGGTTCATGATTGAGAAAGTGCAGAGAGGAGTTACAACTTACACCCAGCAGCTTTCAAAAAGAAAATTGGCATTTACAACTTACAACGTTATGGTCCCTTGAAAGGATACAAGGGAGGATGAAACTTTTCTTTCTTAAATTTTCTCATATTTTCATGAACACCAGATTTATTACTTGAGCAGTTAAGCTAGTTCCCCTTTTTTAAAACTGATAAAACTATTATTTATTCTTTTTCTAATTTTCATTCTAATATCCATCGAAGTTTCCAGCAGATAAAGATCAAGGAGCATTCAAAAATGTCGATCATTTTTATGTTGTGCAATGACATGTTAGATTATAAAATAAAAATTTGGACAAAACATTATAAAGTGAATGTGGTTTGGTGACTATGAACTGATCAGAACGCAGAATGGAGCTGCAGAGGATGGAAGAAGGCTCGTGGCATCTCGAATTTCGTGAGTATTGGGAAACTTGGGAAGAAATCACTTGAAGGAGAAGAAATAGATTAAATTATTTTTTAGATAAAAGATAAATTATTATTGAATTGGTATTAAAAAAAATCTTTATTCTTATTTTATCTTAAAACTTTTGGAGTACCGCAAAAGCAAAAGAAGAAAAGTGAAAATCTATCCTCCTTTTTCTCTATATAGGAATGGCAATGAGTAATATCTTATAATATCATTCTCATATTTACATTTTAAGAAAATCGTATTTAATTTTATATTCACTCACGAGTAATAACTTTAATCATTATTTCTACAATTTATTGGATATCTATATATTTATATCCACATTCACAATCTACATTTTACTAATGTATAAAATTAATAAATCAATAAAAAAATTAATTAAAACATTACTATAAGTAAATAAAAAATAATTTATTAAATTTAGAAAATATAACATTAACAACAAACAAACATAATATTGATTCGTCCAAACTTAAATAAATAATATTACAAAAATTATCATCCAACATAGTATAACATGAATGAGGTGAAAAAATGAAAGAGAAAAATGAGATTTCTCTTGCTTTTCGCATAACAAACACAAATGAGAGGCCCACACGATAACGGACACCAATGAGAGGCCCACACAATGGACTATTAGTTCAGTGAAGGCTCTCAACTATATGGATAGTTTAATGTTAATGTGCTCATAGGCGTCTAATCCTGAGACGTGGATCATCCAAGGCACCTTAGCATGACATACTTCTTTTGTTTAAATCGGGATTTAAAATCAAACTTATCCTCACGAGAATAGATGAGACAATTGAGATGAGATCCACAATAAATATTCTTAAAATTAATATTCTAAATACTTAACAAAAAATTATAATTAAACTTGATCACATGATAATGATACTTTCTAAAACATGTCAAAAAAGAATATATTGAAATTAATTAACTTAATATTATGTATTATAAATTAAAAAAAACAAATGGATAAAATATTTGACCTCGTCATCATAATCAACTTTTTCAAATTTTTACAAGGGCTTATCTCCCAAAGTCTACGTATGACTTTGGTCCGTTAATACCAATAGAAATTAGAACATAACAAAAAGACTTAGGATTAATAAAATAAAAAAACTTCTCAATAGAAGATAAAATAACTCTAATTAAATACATGAAATAATGTGATTTTCATTAAATTTAAAGTGCATAATTATTTTTCACAATTTATATAATATGTATTATTTACTTAAATAACATATTATATATATACACATATTTCAATATAGGGTAATTATCTTTTCTATTTGTAAATATTTTTTCGAAAATTCATAAAATTCACATAAACTTTATCATCCCTCTAACCAAGCAAATCCTTTAAATAAAACCTGACAGAATATGCTTAATTATTTTTCAATAGTGTTATTACTTTATAAACAAGTAATAAATAAAAAATAAAAAAATTCAATGTCCTAAAATATAAAATTATAAAATATTTTCTACACTCAACAAATAAGAAAAAAAATATCACAAGAGAATTTAGAATTATTTTTCAATTCTGATGATAAAAGTAAACATTATGAATCCACAGTTTCTATAAAAAAAAAACTCAGATTAGGTGAGCAGCTAGTTTGACTAATGGAAAATTTATAGGTTCACTTGGGCTTGACAATGGGAAAGTGCCATGGATGGCACAAAATCAGATATGGTTGTAGCAGTACATTATATTTTTGTCACTTCCTTGGCTCCTGCTCTCTAGTCAAGTTGGTGTTTTATAATTTTTCCATACCAAAACTTTATTATATTGTACAATTAGATTATATTTTTACAGAATAAAGAGAAGAGAGAAATTAAAAATGTAAAATAAGATAACTTAGACAGTGAAGAGAAATAAAGGCTAACATCATAAAAATATTATATAAAAAATATAACTTTTAAAAAGTTATATCTTTGGTACGAAGATTTCATCTAATGACATGGAAGGAAAATGAATTATAAAAAAGTAATAAGTAGAGAAGTTAATTAGAATTACGGATAGCATAAAGTTATTTTTCTATTATTACTTAATTATATATTATCACGCATAGTACTTTTTTTTTAATTTTTATAATAATTATTTTAAAAAACATATTTATTTTTTTAATTGATTGGTAATATTGTATCTTTATTCTAATAAAACATGAATATTAAACTTATAAATTTTAATAAAACTTAATATTTTTTATTTTTCATACGTGGATATATTATGAAAATTTTCCTTTAACTTGCTTCTTTCTTGATGAGATTCCGAATTTACGAAACTATAATGAACTAAACATAAATAATTCACAATCATTGCAGTGGGCCCCACAGTAATCCATTGCGTTGCGCAACGTACAATAGTATAATATTACATGTAATAGGCATTTATTTTATTTTATTTTTACTGATTTTGCAAAACTCATTTATAAAGTGAGTAGGGTCCATAACAAAAGCTCCTGTCAGCACAAAAAATACGCCTCCTTTTTTTCCTACTGGGCTTAATACTTTAAGAAAAATTAAACATTACTATTAAAAAAAGGGTTTTTTTAAAAAGAATTTGTAATAACAAATACTTATAAAATGATAAATAGCCTCATGAAAGCAATCCCACACCTAACCTCTAGCATAACAATACTTTTAGTTTTTTTAGTTTCATTTTTGTTTGTTGCCCATTTGATGGTGAGAGATTACTTAGGAAGTGCAAATTTGATTTTTACGGAGCTTGCCCAATCCACACGAAAAACCAAATCATCAGCATGTGCCCGTGAGCACATCCCTATGGTGAGGGGCTTTTCAATTTTCATATAGGCCATTAGATGGTGTAACCCTTTGTTCTTTTGATGAATATGATATGTGATAGTGATTTTTTTATTTTATAAAAAGTTTAGGTGAGTTAAGTTTGACAGGAGTCAGAATATATTTCAAAATTCAATGAATATTTATAGATAATTTATTAATGATGTTCTTAGATCCATAACAAGAATCCAAATGTATGTTCTTGTGAGATATATGAGTTTCTTGATTACTATCTGAATCAATTTTTATTGATATATTGGAACAATAATTTATTAATTAATATATTTTGAAATGGGCAAAACAAAATAAGAAAAAGAATCATAATGAATTATGGCGAGTGGCACAAATGGTGAGGAATGTACCTAACCGAGAGAGGGGCTGGGGGAGAGAGAAAGAGTGGGAGTTTAATTTGAGGGGAAAAAGAAAAGAAAAGAAAGTGAAGAGGCTTTATCCAATCCAATGGTGATTTGACATGTCTCCTTTGTTTGGAGGAGTCAGTGAGGAGGGAGAAGTGTGGTTTTTTCTTTGTTTATTGCACACTGATATGAATCATATGATAAGGATCCACTCTGACATGGCCCTATGTTATGCATCACCTCATATGTGGTCCATTTACTGTGTTCGGCACTTTTTTTTTTAAAATAACTTGAATTGCTACCCAAAAAAAAATTGAATAGAAATTTATAGGAAAATATCAACGTCTACTTTCTTTTGGCTCGACATGATTGGTAGAAATAAAATAGTAAAAAGTAACCTTTATAAAAAATAAATAGATAAATAGTAGGAAATCACTTTTTTTTTGTATATGAAAGTATAATGACTCACTACATTATTTTTGAAAATAATTAAAAAAATGCTCTATCAAACTTAATGAAATTTTAAATAAGTCTCTAAAATTTTCAGTTATTTTATGTGAGTCTTTAAATTTAATAATTTAATGTTATGTTGATCCTTAAATGTATGCTGATCTCATCACTTAAAGTCATGTTTGTCAAATTTTGAACAAATCTAATGGATGAGTTGCACTTTTAAAAACTTATTTGAATTTTTATTTATCTTAAACATTAATCATATAACAATACTATACTGTTTTAGGAACTAATATAATACAGTAGTTTACTAAAGAAGAAGTATAGATATGACAAATGATAACATAAGAAATATGACAAATAAGAAGAAAAATTGTAAAATTAGCATGTATAAGAAAGTGAACTAATTTTTATAAAACTTATATTATAAAGAGATAAAATTAATATGTGCGTTATAATTGATAAATAATCATATAAGTTCCTTAAATATATTTTAATACTTTAAAAAATTAATTTTTTACTCTTGGATAGGAGATACCCCAAGTTCATTTAAAAAAAGTAAGACAAAGAATAAAATGTAAAATATATAGAAAAAATGGAGAGAAATGAAAAAAAATGTTATAAAAAATTATATAATTAATTTTAATATATAAATAAGTAATTTTTATTCTTTGAAAAATATTACCATTAATTAATTAATTAAATTTTCAATATTATTATTAAATACCGATTAGAAAACAATAAATTTTAATTAGCTTACCAACTTGCTTTATTTTTTTATAGAAAATATGGAGTGAATCTTAATTAGCTTATCAACTTGCTTTTAATATTGGTTTAAATATATGTGTAACAGGAGAAAATACGCGTTAAGGGTGGCATATATGATAGATATTCTTTGAAGGTGAATACCGCGTTAAGTGAGGCAATATTTTTGGGTCATAATAATGGCTTATACAAAGCATAAAGCAAAAGAAATGGTGAAAATGTTAATTTAAATCATTCATTTACATTATGTGTAGCTGTAGCAAAGAATGTGTCCTTCATAGTTCGTCATCCAAAACTTAATTAATTTTGGAGTTATCTTGCTTTTTCCTTGTTGTACAAATAATCCCACAAGACATGTTCTAAAAGATGACTTGTAACAAGAGAATTCTTCAACATTTATTGCGTCAAGCAAACATTACGCAGTACAATCTAAGCTAATAAAATTGAGATGATTATTAATATGTCAATACGTTGCTTGCATCAAAGATGGTGCAGCTTAATTGGTGGTTACGTACTCGTTTATATATATTCTTATGATCCTTTTATGATCTAGGTTCCAAACTTGATGATCACTCATCTTAGTATTTTGCATTTGGTATAATAATATTAGCGACAAAAATGTTGTTTTCGTAGAAGGATTCTTTTTCTTTTTCTTTTTTTGCGTGCAAATCTCGGAAGGAATTTCTAAATTTCAGATGGAAAATAACGTTATTACTTTTAATCTCAACCAACAAATCATTAGGATGTTGAATTTTACAGCAATCAAGATAAATATCTTATTGACAACAAGTCAAATAATGCAGTCTTTAGAATCATAGAATGCGTGTGTGTGTGTGTGAGAGACCCCTCAAATCATATGCAGTATTTTTTTTAACAGTAAAAGGATCTTTGCCATTGATATAGTAAAAGAAATCTCATGCAAGTTGGCAAAATTTCATTTAAACATTTATTAAGAGTTTCATGCTTATGTAATTTAGGATTAAATGATTGTGTATTTATTTATTTTTACATTGTTAGTACCTTGTAATTCAATTTTTACTTGCTTTTTATTTAAAAATATTTTTTTTACTTGCTTAAAAATATTATATTTTTTACTTTTAAAATATATTTTGTATACTTTTTAAAATTGGATTTTTTATTTTATATATACCAATTTTAAAATAGATCTTTAAGATTGTAATAAGAAGAAAGTACATTTTCTTTTATGAGAGGTTCACGACTTACCGAAGAGAATATGAGTTAAAATAATAGACAACATCGCATCAAATCCCAAAATCAAATAATCCAATTGAAAAACTTGATTATACTTAAATTAAGCTTCCAGAAAAACCTTTATCATGAGATACAGCTAGAAATCGTTCAAACATTGCATCAAGAAAAACACGTTATGATCAAATATGTACTTATATAGAGAATATTTTATATTCAAAATAATTTATAATAAATATATTATTTAAAAATCCCTTTAAAATAAATTCTTTGATAATTAAACAAATCTAAATACGCGTCTATGTAATCTAATGATAATTTCTCTGTTTTCTGTGGTGCAAACTTTTCTACGTGGTTTAGTTTGTAGTCAGAGTTTGCTAACCTTGTTGCATTTAATTCTAAAGTTTACACACATGTAATTTAGTGTAAAAAATTCATAGTTTCAATTTACTAATATATGATATATTAAACTATTTAAATAATATGTAATATATTCTAAATAATAATAAAAAATTATAACGATAATACATTAGTAAAATTTATCTTAATTATACTATATTTAGCTTAAGATATTTTGTTCGTGATCTCATTGACATAATTAACTGATCCAATAAACTATACACCAATCAAATCAAACCCATATATAAATTATTGAGGGGACGAAAGTGTTCGTTGACTTAATTAATAAATTATGAACTTGTAACGAAAGTAAGGATTTAATTCTTGATTTAATCATACGGGAAATTAAAGACCCCCAAGAAAATTAGAGAATCAGTATCTCTTACTTGTAACATTCATGAAAAAATATTGCGTTTAGAGTTGTCTTAATATATACAATTTACTAAAAAAAATTTACATTTATTTATGGTATATTTTGTAGTTTGTTATAATAAAAAAAAATCGGGTCTAGCACTTATGTTATATTTGATAAAGGGCTAAAAATGAAAGTAGAACACACACTTTTTTTGTTTGTGAAATAATATTAAAAAAACAACTAATTATCCTTTTACCCCCATTTGTATCAAATTGGCCCTTGGTGTATAGTTTAGTTTTCATATAAAATAAAACTTAACTGCTTTATTTTACCGTAACTGAAAAGAAGGAATAAGTTTGATACTAGAAAGTAATTAAAATAAATCCACCATTTTTACTCACTTCTATTTCAAGGAATTTTTTTAGATTATAGTTATATATTATATTATAAAATAAATTGAACATTTTATCGTTGGAGTTGGAGGCGCCTATAGTCTAATAATTAATAGGGAAACAAAGTTAGCACCATCCAACACATCATATTATCATGTTTTGGGGATGTCATGTAATGTCTATGAAGCATATGCAATCTTATAGAAACAAACGTGCCCCAAAAATAACTCAAAAACACATAGGAGCCTAGCTCACAACACACCAAGATTTCATAATCAAGAGAAAAAGTAGAAATACAACGCTCTCAATCAAGTTCAAAATTCAACGTTTAATGACCCCACGGGCAGAAAATGTTTTAATCAATGTGTAATGTTATAACGTTTTTTTATTATTTGATTCATACAGATTATTTATTAGCTTTAATTTATGACCAATATGCGTCCAAAGATCTGACTGATTTCATTTAAAAAAAAAAAATTAATCCTATTTTTCTATTCATGATATTTGAATCCGATACTTTATTTAAAAAATCAAAACTAATATTATTAGGACCCATTAACATATGAAAGGGAAATTAAAAAAAATAATTTTTAAGTATATTTTTTTTATTAGATTCAAATTCGATACAAAAAGATTAGATGTAATATTATTCGTACCCATAAAGATATGAATATGAATTTCACTGATACTTTATTCGTTATTATTATTTAACAATATGATTTTTTGTGGGGGTGAATACTAAAAAAATTATGATTGGTCCTCTCTTGTGCCATTTAGACCACAAGTTGCAACCCATTTTACCAATTGATGTTACTGGGGAGCCACGACTGAGTACTCATTGAGTCATATGCGACAAAATTGATGCCATAGGAGAGAAAATGACAGCTTCCTCGAATTGAATGTCAATAATCAAGGGCCAAGGACGATCAAATCAATGTGATTCCATGCCACCCCAAACGTAAATAAAGAGTTGGGTTATTTTCAAACTGTTTAAATTATTTATTAGTTTTATTTCAAGATCGTTTATTTACTTAAATATATAAGTTTAAATTTGATCATTTATAGTTAAATTTGATCACAGAAATGTGTTAAGTTTGAGTTCTAAGCTTAACATTAATAGTTTTCAAATAACTTATTTATATATGTGTCACATAGTAAACACAGTAATTACGTAACATTTTTATTCATTATATTTAATTGAGAAATTATAAATTTATATAAAATATATTATTATATAACTTTGTTTAACATTATAAATTTATTATTTTATTTATGTGTTATATATATAGCATCTATCTAATATCAATTATTTTTCACAGAAATCCATCTTCTTTTTTTATTTCAAAAACTTCATTTTCGATCGTTAACCATCTTTATAAATACAAAATAATATTTCATTACGATTTTACTTCTTTTTTTTTAGCATAAATATATCTGTTGAGCACTAAATTAATAAACAAAATTATATTTGTAGAATTCAATAAAACAAAATTAACTAATCCATAAAAAGGTTTTACATTTAACTTGTTTAAATGAGTCAAGTGTGAAACTATTTTTTCATAAGCCTAATTTTTAATCATGAGTTTGACTTGATTTATTTACACTCGTCTTATTTTATTTCTTTTCTACCAAATCTTTTTTTTCTTCTCTTTTTTGGATGGGTGGTTCTTCCATTATTAGTGAAGCTAAAATCACCGTACCAAACGGCAAGAGGAGAAACAGTTTTATGCGGAAAACCACCATTGATAAACTCTGAACCAAACCAATGAGCAGCACCCGGTAATAAAAATGTTGCTTTCTAAATGTATGCAATGCACTAGAAAAAAAAGGGTGAAGGGCAAAAGTAAGGTGTTGCTTTCATTTAAATTATTACTTAAATTAGTTGAGATAGGGGGCTTTAGATTTTACTTATTGTTACCCCATGAGGTATGTTTATCTCTCTTCTAGCACTGAGTCATAAGTTATTTCTATGTGTATAGTTAGCGTGGTGAAGCAGTACAATCAACATCAAGAAGAAAATAGCATAAGATTCATTAACTTATTGAGCAGAGGACAGCTTGCATCACTTCTTTAGGAAGTGTATATATCAGAGATTCACAGGAATCAGAAACATCCAAGGAAAACTAAATAAATTAAAAAATAATAATGATATTAGTCTTAGGAATTAGGATCACTTGGATCTTGAGATTCTGCATATAATGCTTTCCATTTTATGTTCTGCTGCTCCACTGAAGGAATCCTAGAAACCTGTGGCATGATCCCAATACAGTAAATGACATTTTGAGATGAGCAGCAGAGAGAAAAAAACAAAACATAATAAAGGGTGGTAGAAAATGAAAAAGGCTTTCACTTCTTTTAATTCATTACTTTATACATAATTGTACAAGAACCTCTGTGTGTGACATAGTGCTAGTGCATCTGTTTCGGTTGTCTGTTTGTACTGCCTTTGCCCTTTACCATGTTTGCCATAATGAAATGACCACTATCTTCTTTCTTTCTATGAGATTATAGGTATCTTTTCTTATGGTTAATCTTATTTGAATTAAATATTATTAACTATGAACTTATTTCTTTAAATATTTAATATAATTTTATATTTTAAAACCTAAACTGTAAACTACTAATTGAATAAAAATAATCTCAAACCAACTAATCTACGTGTTCTTGATAATAAATGATGATTATTTATTAGAAATAATTTTATTCAAGTTTGATAGAATTATTATAATAAAATTTTCTCATTAAATATTTGAAGTTTACTAACAAGGTCCAACATAGTTAGTATTTGATAGATAAATTATATGAGTTTTTTAAACATACTTATAGAAGTTTGATTTTCAAAGAGTGCGTATAAAGAATTTATTAAAAGACAAATCTCACTTTAATAATTTCTATTCTCGATGATTAATCTCGTGTCTTTCTACTACCAGATACTTTACTTTCATTTAAGAAAAAGAAAATTTAACGTTTACATATTCTAAGACTTTTAACTAAAGCGATTATCTGTTATCACTTTCATGATTTAGGCCTTTTCTTTGCCTTTTTTTTTCTTTTTTTCCGTTGCATATGGTTGATGAAGAATCTGTTTTCTGCTACTGCGAATATGCCAAAGCAGCAAGTCGTGTCACATTGACATGGACCAGAATTACTCTCTAGCTCCTATTATGTTACGTTATGTGGTTACCTTTTCGGGTACTGCCACTGCTCAGTGCTCTACTGAGATTTTGATAAGATAACAAAGATTAAGTGCCCCCACATATTATACACTATTAAACCATATCTAATCCACAATTGACTACCTAGGCTTCTAATTTGTCACTAGTGTTGGACATCATCATGTTATATAGTGGGTTTTTTTTTTCTTCAATTAATTAACATTATTATGCCACCCCCGAATTAAATAAAGAAATAAAAAAGGTGTAAGGGAATTTGTTACATGAAAATTTGTTACCATGAAATGTTTTGACTCCAAGAAATTGTGATTGAAGCTTTGCTTGAAGTCGTATTGGTTTGGTTATCTCTATCAGATAATGTGAGTTGGTTGGGCCAATTATTCAACATTAAACTGACATTGAAGAAAAGTTCTAGATGGGTTGAATTTCCTTGGAAAGACCAGTAGTTGAGAGATTAAATTTGAAACTTGAAAAATCAATATTATTATTTTACTTTTTGTTATTGAAAGCGATGTAACAAATGGAATCAACCTTGCATACCATGTTCTCGACGTTGTTGAGCTTTAAGGTATTTTTTCTGCTCTCTCTTTCCACCCCCCTCTTTCTTTTTATTTAATGAAAAAAGAAAATATGTTCACCCAAAAAATTAAAATGGAATACACCACCAAAAGCGATGGTTAAAATCTTGGCAGGTAGAAGAGACTCAAGAGAGACGCCTTTTCATAATCAATAATTTATTGGAGAATGGAATTTGGAAATAAGGAAAAATTCTCATGTTTTGATTCTATTCCATCCAATCCAAGATGGATTTTGTCGTTGATTATCTTTTACAGAAGAATTTATGTGTTCCTATATCACTAACAAACTAAAGGCTTTATAGCAAATTCTCATGTCAGAATTCAAATTAGTTCAAGAGACTAATAAGTCAAAAATTGAGAAGAAATTACAGTGTATTAGCCAATTAAAAGCAAGTGGCTAAGTGAATACAAATGTTGGATAGCATCTTACATTTGAGTTATCCAATATATACTAAAAATTATGTGTATGATTGAGCTGTGACACCTTAAATTAGCCCCCAACTAGTACCTGTGATTTGAAAATCAGAACAGCTTTAATTTATTATTAAAAAACATTATTTATTACAAGGATACCCCTCCCATCATACTAAAAGCCTAAAATAGATATAGATAAGAACAAAGCAGATGTGAGCTACCCTTATAATATTAAGTTCATTATTTTGAATTATATTAACAGCAAAAGCATAGGGATATGTATGAAGTAACATTATTATTGGACCAGCTACTGCTACAAGACATGCAGGGTCAAGGAAAGTGCCTTTTGCAAAAAAATAGTAATCAACACTATATGCTACGAAAAGCATAAATTATACATGTATATCAGCTGGCCCATATACCAGCTGGTAGAGGGAACTATATGTTTTGCATAATTTGGCTATTTTTCATGATTAACAACATAGCAATAATGTGTCAATTACATTGTATTTAGCTCTTTCATGATAAAAAAACATATAAGTGGTCCTCATTATTGCAAAAAAAAGCTCACCCATCTTTTATTTTCCTCGTCTACTCCCGGAGTTATAGCTGACTAGGCAGTGCTGCAAAGGAAGAGATTAGAAAGAAACAGAAAAATCTACATCGTGTACACTTTCTCAATCAGTTTCAGCCTTTCAGGTCCCACAAGTCCATTAGACGGTATTAAACACTAATATTCTTCTTCATTCATGAATTTTGGAATCCCATTTGATGAATTAAAATAAGCATTTGCAAGTTTTGAAACTGAGGAGCCTGTTTGAAATTTGGAGGAATAATTACATGGAGACTATAACTTTATAGCCATAAGTACAAGCCCACATATCTATGGAGCCAGAGTGCTAATATTAATATATTGTCTTTAACTTAGATTGACTAATGGTATAAGATTTTGTTATATTTATATGTGTGAGAACAATTTATTTAGTGGAATAATTTATGTTCAATTATCTTCATGTGTAAAATTTTCTTTGATCAATAACAATCCACATTACCAGTAAGATTTATTTCTGATCTAATGAGTTGGGATACGTCATGGTGTCTCTGATTGAGATAAAAAAATATACAGTGTTTGTTTCATTTGGATTCATAAAACTATAGCTTGCACCTGACCCTGCAGCCTAGCTGATATTAATACTGTGTATCTATTTTGTCATTTTTGTGTAACTGAAGGCATGGTGTGCACAACCAGCTATCAATGTCTGCTTTAGGCCTCAATCATACAAGAGAATATTGCAGATGCATAGTCCACAACAAAACCAACTAGTGATATCAAATTTCCCAACTCTTGAGAACAACATTAAACAAAGTTTGCCATAATATAATATACCTATGGACATAACTAAAGGAGAGGGCGGTAATTTTTATTCTTTTATATATAAAATGAATCATCATGTTCATACTACCAAAGAACATGCCAAAACCCACCTTATATTATTAGTTTTCTCCAATGTTTTGTACGTCTCAACTCCTAACCAAAACAGCAAATGGTTGCAACTTTAAGTACCCAAAATGAAGCCAAAAACAAACCCAAAAAGTAGGTCCTCTACGATCAAACACCTCAGAAAAACCTTAAAATATCTAGTTGAGGAGTCCTTGATTGGTTGAACCACTTGTTTGTTCGTGGTCCTTGTAACCATCATAAGCTGCAAGTGTCATTTTTTACCCTCCTCCTATCCTAACTCAAACCAAATCCCTTACTAGAGCTAACACCAGTCTTTAGACTACTAGAATGTTTAATTGTATTAATTAAATGTTATTTTTGGTATTCCTCTTGACAGTTGATTTTGTTTCTAAGGACATGATATTCAAACCTTTAATTAAGAGTAAGAATAATATATGCACTAATAGTAAAAAATATACGTGGACAATGAATAAAAATTAAACCCTTTAATTGATATTGAAAACATATAGAACTCCCATATGTTGTAAATTAAACTAGAGTAAATTACTTGCTTACTTTGCCAGATAGATCAAAATATCTTAGATTAAATTGATTTTTTGACGTACTAGGTGAAATATAAAGGTAGACAATGGCTAAAAAAAAGCAAGGTTAGAGACAAATATACATCGGAGGCTTAGTTACTACCAGCATTGTCAGAACAGAAAATAACTGTTGGGCGACGACGTGTGGAGTGTTAGCAGGTGGACCTTGTTCAATTACAGCCTAAGTTGGAAAAAAGTATGATATGTTGTTCAATTATAAGCACACATTTGAGGCAGTCTAAGGTCCACATGCTTGATCCCACTTCATTATTAGTTGGGTGGGATTAATGTCGTACATTGTTCTATTCACTCATAAAATGTTGAATTTATTGGAACCGGGGGGAGTTGTTTTTCTTCAAGGTTTATGTTCTTTCAAGGTCCATTATACTAGGAAACAAAACAAAGTCCAAACGCTTGTATGATGTTCGAAGCCTAATATATTGAACTAAGAAGGGGAGCTACTATTCACACTATCAAAATTGCTTTTCTCACTACTCATGTGGGTATTTTTTTGACTTATTTCCAAAAATATCCATCCCACAAAAACATGATTTCGCTGTTCACTTATACAGTGAAACTATATTTTCATTATATATATAATTGGGGTGAAAAAATATGATTTTATTGTTTTGTTTTTTCAACACACTACCAAAACCCAAACTTGTGGTTCAACAATTCCTATACTGGATCAACAACCACCTTGACACCCCAAACCTCATTCACCGTCCCAAACCCATTGACAGTCACAAACCCAACAACATATATTCAAAACACCCTTTTTATGTCACTCTCTATGTGATGAGTTGAAATTTATTAGAATTTACCTATTTTGGTGAATATTACATATCATTTAATGATTTTTTCTTTTAATTTAGTTATGATCTACCAAGATTGATTATTTCTAATAAATTTTAATTAATCATATAAAAAATATCAAAGGGAGTGTTGTTAGCTTTTCTCAGCTGACAAAATAAATCCAATACATTAATTCACCATTATTTTTCTTTTTCTAGAACATGGACACAATCCTAGTCTATCTTTACTGACTACTTATTTATTTACTTATTTGTTCATTCATTTTTTGCTGATACTATTTTTTAATACTCAAAATTTCTAATCAAAGTTAATAACTTAATTAGATCGGTAAACTTTAAACTTTAACAAAAAGACTTTTAGTAAACTAATTTTATTTATTTTGTTTTACATCTTTATTAAACACATTAGGAAGTAATCCCGTTAGACTTCATACTCTAAGATTTATTCTTTTCATTAATTTACTTTCCTACAAGTATACTTTTCTTTCTTATATAGTTTATCAATACTAAGATACATAATCTAAGTAACGTCATTCATTAAAATAACAACTAACAACCCGTACTAAAAAATATAAAATTTTAAAAAATATAATAGTTTGAGAATACTTTATATATAATAAATAAAGTCAAATAAATAAGTTTTTACATGATGAACAATATTATCCTCAAAATATGGATATCTAAACTACATGAAAACTAAAAAAATATAACAAAAGTGATGGCATATGACGTCTTGTCTTATTCTGAACTACTAACCAAACTAAAATAAATGTAATTAAAAAAACTATGTCTTCAAATCTCTTCAAACTCGACAACTTCTTCCTCGTGTTATGAAAACAACACTTTTAATTAGATGGTAAGTTCAGTGAATAAAATAACTAGAATGAATTTACAAATAGTGTTATTCTCAGCCGATGCGGTGATATGGAAGATCAACCACGGTATCTACAATGAATTTAAAATAAAATTATATATGTATATATTTACATACTAATAAAAATCATATTAAAACAATTGCAATTCATAAACTTTTGAATAAATAAAATATTTAAATAAACAGCCACAGCTCAACGCATCCAAATAAATATAACATATACAGCTTAGTGGTTTTTCAGAATCACAATACCCAATTCTTTGATTCCCACAACTAGTGTAGATCTTTGGATTCTTCAAAATTATCAATTTATGATATGAACAATACATCAGTTGTAACGACCCGGATTATAAGTGCTAATCTGGATGCTTGATGTGTGTGCATTATATTAATTAAAATTACATGTGTTATGTTGATTAATTATTTTATTTATAACTTGTTGTTTGAGTGCTTTTGTCTTGGTATGCGTGCTTGATGGGTATTGGACGTAAGTCAGCCCTGCTGTGCTGTGGTTGCTGGCTGAGCACGCTAAGAGGATGTACTATGTCAGCTGTGTTTATAAGCAGCAGGCTGACATAACAACAAGTTCACTTTTCCTTCTTCTATCTTTTCGTTTCCTCTGTTTTCTCTCTAAAAACTCACTCAGAAACTTCTTGTTCTCGACCCCCTTCTTTGTTACCTCATACCTACGAGAGTCATCGTAGCCACTGTGGAAATCCCGACGCTGAGAGGAACCTCCTGGTCAGAGCTGAAACTTAGGACAAACACACTGTGAAGCTCGTGGGGGAACTCCTAGTTAGGTAAGGGGAGTTTATCGTGTTTCTTAACAACTTTAGGTACCACGATTGGGGGCCAGGGAGTCCAGCCGTGAAGATAACTGCATGTCCTTGGTGTGTGCTATGTGTTTCTCAGAAAAGCTACGTCTTTTATGAATGGGAATTGGTATGCCTTAAATTTGTTGAGTGTTGTTTTGTGTTGATGTTTGGTGTCATTGTGGGGAGTAGACGTTTTAAGAATTCCCCGTGCATGTGGGTGAAGTTGGCATTTTGATGTTGAAGAGTTTCTAAGACACCTGTGGAAGTGTTCGTGAAGGTGATGAGTACCGAGATGGGTTGGCCGGGTTATACGTAGATATGAATCCCTTGTTTGATGTCGGCTACCGAGATGGGCAGGCACAGTTAGATATACGTGTCAAACCCTCACGTTTTGATGTCAGCTACCGGGATGGGTAGGCCGAGTTGAGCAGGTTATGTGGCATGCATGCATACAGGACGTAACTTAGTCATTGTTGGCGGATGTCAGTAGACCGGGTTCCCTACCCGGGGTCGTTCCCTTAGAGTCGTTAAGACTCATTTCCCTTTTTATGAGGTATGCCGGATTCCTTACCCGGGTGATATGTTAGAGCTGTTAAACTCAAGTTACTTCCCCATAGAGAGATACCAGGTTGTTAACTCAGATGAGCTAGTGTTCTCTCAGGAAAGGAGCCACCGGACACCTCGTACTTCACACTGGTTCATTTGTTTGTATGTGTTTGTGAATGATGTATATGATTACGTTGGTGGCATTCGAACTCGGCCTATATGATGGTCCGAGATGAGGAATGCGTTTGGAATACACATAAATACTTACAGAGGTGTATGGCATAATCCTAGCCAGGGCGAGTTGAGTCTGGTTTTGGGTCATACATTGATGGTGCCGTGGTGATATTCTATGTATAGTCGTGAGATGCCGGGACTGGGTGGTGGTAAACCTTGTGAGGGCCACGGTCAGTGCATCGTTGGGCCCTTGTGTGGACGGTATTTTACATAGGGGGTGTATGACAGATTACCTTTGCGAGGAAGGATTGTGTTCCTAGCCGGGTCATACATTGATAGTGCCTACGAAACATACGACATTTGCATGGCGGAAATAGGATGATTGACTCCATAGTACGAGAAGTACTGGGGGCCACTTCTGTAGGGAGATCCTTATGACACCTATTTTGGTTGATCACTATGGGGGGGTGAGTCCTGTGCACAACAGAGTGACCCTGATGAGTTGCAGTAGTCATTCGTACCATGGATTTGGCTTGTTTCCGGGATGGTACCACATTGCATAATGAGAATTGAGTCAGGAGCATGCATCATGCTAGATTTTATGAGTCGATTTATGAAATGGTCGTGGATGTCCGTATATGTTAGTGTTTGATGGATGCTTGGAATGTTTGTATTGATATGTTGATGACCGCGTTGCTTCTTGACTGGATTGTGCTCCTTTCCTGTTGTATTAATTGTTGTTATTTAATATGATGAACTCACATTTGCTTTGTTGTACCTTGTGGTTTGGTATCTGTGATGATCGCGAACCGGGTTTGTGTGAGCAGATGGGCAACAGTAGGTGCTTTGGGAGAAAACCGGGTTGTTTGGAGCCGCCGTGTTTTGCCGGGATGTTAATGAACATGATCCCGGACAGGAGTTGCATTTTACTAGATGCACCCATTTGTTTTAATAGATGCACTCATTGTTTTGCTAATCACACCCCTGACTTCTATTTCTCTTTTATTCCTCTTTTCATTTGTAAAACACTTGATGTATATTCTTTTAAGACATAATCTTTGTATTTGTAATAAAATTATGTTTTGTAAGTGCGTACGTATATTTGAAATGTTTTGTGAGTACCTTGATCTACATGTATATTCTATGATGATGGTCGTTATATGCTTGCAAAAAAAAAAATTATCACCATCTTCACAAGTAATCAAATGGGTGTTCTTTTCATTAAAATTAATTTATATCATGTTTATGAGTTAGTAATACAGTAACGACGTGGCGGATCATTACATCAATCACATTTATACTTAAATAAACACACAAATATACAAATACTAATGTACTCATTCACATGCAAAGGTAAAAAGACACTACTCACTAGCTAATTCACATATATGTACATACAATTAATATATATATATATATATATATATATATATATATATATATATATATTCTCTCGATTAGGTATCCTACCATTCAAAAAATTAGCTTCCCTGAAGATGTAAAATTAAAGAATTAATAATAAATCAATCTTGAAATGAATATTAAATATACACACATGCACCTTTATCTAAATATCAAAAGACCCCAATATATACAACTGATGCATGTCATTAAGGGAGATAGAAAAAAAGTGGAAGTTAACTTCAATTTCTCCAATTAAATAATTTGGTCAAATTTTGAAATGCGAAAGCTACACACACCTCTTCATTTGTATTCCAGGAATAACATAGTCTTATTCCTACTTTAGGAATAATAAAGTTCTCATGTAAAAATACTGTGTCGTAGTGGAGATGCAAAAAAATGTATCCAGAACATAACACACTATGTGATTTAACCATAATAGTTATATTGAAGTTGCAAAATATCTCTTTCACAAAGCATTTCATGGAAGTTTAGAAATAGCTTATTTTACTCACCTCTTGAAGCAAAAAATTTGTACTATTCGTTATTCTTCTTCTCCTTTACCAATTGCGTGGAAAGAAGTTTTCCATTTTATTTATTTTTCTGAGTCCTTGAGAAACCCACTAATACCAAGAAAGACTGTTTATGTGTGTGATTCTAAGAGAATAAATTGTCTATCCTTATATAAGAATTATACATAATTTGAAATTTGTTTAACCGGTCTTTCTTTATCTATTATTTCTATTATCTTTAATTATAATTATCTTTAACCAATCTAATATATTATTAAACTAACATCTTTTCAAAATAACAATCTAATATTTTAAAACAATTTAATCTATCTTTTCCTTTACTAAAAGATATATCTAGATATCTTTATCTAAATACTTACTAGATTATTTTTGGGGTGTTACAACATACATTAGATTATATTCTAACTTATTTTTTATACCTCCATGTATCAACACAAGCACAACACCTAATCTTCAAGGAGTATAAACATACTACAACCATTGATATTAACTGTTCTACTTGTGACTAACTACTCATAGTCTATCATGTGTGTGTGAATGTGCTAGATATAGTAGTATGTTTGGCTCAATACCCTTGAGGTTCATTCATGAGCATTGAAAGATGTTATCCATTAATGCAGATGACACAAGTGATTATTGGGGTTACTTAACTTTGACACATGAGGTCAATGCATTGCTAAAGGGATTTTCATAACTTGACATATGTGAAAAAATCTCAACAAAAACTATAATCCATGAACTTGCATTTTCGAATACCACTTCACCATGCCCCCTTCTAGAGAAGGTAAAAACAAAGGGTGCATCAAAGTCTATGAAATCTATCAAACCTACACCTGCAATGTGAGAGCAAGTCGATGCAATAAACACGATGGTAGATAGTTCATGAACTCCTAATGTGGTTCGTAAATTTTTGTGTGACAATAAGCTGAACAAAATTATGCCTTATATGGATTAATTTTTTGATGAGTTGCAACAATTCATTCTCAAAATTATTGATGTGAAATAGATGGAAAATGCGGTTACAGGGAAATTGTAGCTATGCTAGGTATGGTTGATAAATGTTGGACTCTAATTTGTTAAGACTTGATTTGGGAACTTCAAACATCACACGTTCTTTATGTTGAGCTCTTTGATGCATAAGAAAGATTGGTTGAATTAATCACCTCTTTGTATGTTTAAAGTGACCCAATAGCCCCCAGTGATAAGTGGATGGGCATTCCTAACATGGTTATGTGATTGCAATAAAAAAAATATTGTATTGGTTCAGTTATCTATGATGTAAAGTTGAACTTTCTTTATGCTTAGGAGTCGGACACCATCTATTACACAACGAGTTATTGTTATTCAATTTGTTAGCATAAATCACTTTGTGAAGGTATACATAATCTACTAATGAGATCATTTAGTATTATAAGCATGTAATTTGTTCACTATTTGAGCTTCCCTTTTTTTAAATCGTTATTTAGCTTTACTTTAAAGGATGATTGCGTCTTACCTCCTATTGCACCACAATGGAGAAGATATTGCACTGCTGAAGCTCGTCCATGGAAAAGATAATACCTACAATCCATACAAGAATTCAACTTAATACCATTTTCAATATGTAGTAGATATTACTAGGGACTCATTTTACTTAATTACTCTTATATTAATATTGTTATTGCTATCATCTCTTTATGTTATGTGTATTGATTTTAATGATGTTACAACTCAATTACTATTGACTTTAGTCCTCTAATGTTGACTACAAAGCTTGTTAATTGTTGCACATTTTAGTCAATATTATTGTATTATGATTTAGGTGTTGTTTTTGAACAAAATTACAGTTTATCTGTCTAATAATATATGATTTTGTTGTACACTTGTACTACCAAATCATGTTTTCCTTGTGATTCATATTACAATAAACAAATAGATGCAATAGAAGTGTGATTCAGTTGTAAATGTGTACAACGGAAATATGCTTCCCTTGGAAAGAATATTTTTGGAATTTAGTAAAAAACCACCTACATCGGTGGTGAGAATAGCAATTTCGGGCAATGAGAATAGTCACTGCCAGCATCATGGTTTACTTGGTCCAAGAAGAATCTCAACTAAAATCCCCAAACAAATCAAAATCGCATCGCAAACTCGAAAATCCCTAAAGAGAGAGAAGGATGCAGAAGAGAGAGCAGGGCAAGTCCGGCGGAGCCGCCGGAGGAGGGGCGGCGACACCGGCGAAGAGAGGCCGTCCCTTCGGCAGCGGTAACAGCAGTGCCTCCGCCGCCGCTTCCGCCGCGGATTCGGCGGCTCCGTCAACCCTCCTTGGTCCTTCCCTTCACGTTCACAACTCCTTTGCCGGTAAGTTCACAGCTTCTTCTTCCTTTCGTGTGATTTTTGAAATTCTTCATACTCTTCATTGGGTCTCAAATTTCTCTTTAAAAACGACAATTTTGTTTGAATGTTCCAGAATTTACACTACACACACAAACACTGGCAGCAAAAGTCCACTTGTGAATTTTTAGAAGCAATTTACTTATTGTTAATTACACACTGGTAGCAAAGTCCACTTAATTTGAATGTGCCAGAATTTCATTGGGTACTATTGTTGATGCATAATCATAGAACAATGCAAGTCCTCTTAAGGGGTGCCTTTGTGGCTCGCGTATGTTATGTGTGCTATCTAAGGACAATATTGGTTTCTTAAGTCTCTGGCCGCATGTTGTTTGCACTGACTTGTGTGTTCTTTTGAAATTTTGTTTTTGTTTTTGTTTGTTCTTCTTTTGCAGATCAGAACAATAAAAGAATTGTCTTGGCTCTTCAATGTGGTCTGAAGAGTGAGCTGACCTGGGCGTTAAATACTCTTACGCTGCTCTCGTTTAAAGAAAAGGATGACATGCGCAAGGACGCAACTCCCCTTGCAAAAATTCCCGGCTTGCTTGATGCGCTCCTTCAAGTTGTATGTGCCACCAATCTTGTTTTTAACTTCTGTAAAAATGTTCAAAGAAGACTTGTTAATGTTCTCCCTGTATTTGTTGTTGAAATTGTTGCCCTTTTTAATATTAGATGGTCTTGTTGAAATTTGAAACAGATAGATGATTGGCATGATATAGCACTCCCGAAGGAATTAGCCAAGACAACGAGGGTGAGGACGTTAGGTGCAAGTTCTGTTGTAACTGGATTTGGGAGTGAATATCAGGCGCTGGGCTCAACTGGTGCTCACCACCGCCTTGGGTAAATTTTGAATATCATCTTTGTTTTTGAGTTTTCAATTTTCAATGGATTGTTTGTTTTCTTTTTTGGGATTTTTTTTGGGGGATGGTGGTTATGAGAGAATGAATCTCATTGTAGGATGGTGCTCTTTGTGCAGTGTAGGATCTGGCTCTGCTGGTATAGAATCAACACAGCAGAATGGCGTGACAAAATCTCGTTTTTCAGAGTTGTGTCTTGATGAAGATAGTCTATTTAATTTAGATGATGAAGGGCGAGCAGAAAAACATCAATGTGCTGTTGCTGCTTCAAATATCATCAGGAACTTCTCTTTCATGCCAGATAATGAAGTTATAATGGCGCAACATCGCCATTGTTTGGAAACAGCCTTCCAATGCATAGAAGATCATCTTATAGGTGACAATACTTACATGTTATAAGCTATAATCTTTTTTTGGTTTGAAGTATATTTTAGTCCTTATGGTTTCCACTTATTTGGTTTTTGGTCCTTACATATATATTTTTTTGGTTTTTGTTCTTATTTGTTTTTTGGTTATTTGTCCCTGCCATTAAGTATCAGTTCTCATATTTTTCAGTAATTTAAGTTTTAGTCCCTTTAGCTTTTATTCGTCAAAATTAAATGGTCCTTATATTCCATGATGGACAGGTCTCTATAGTTTATTATTAAGATATTGGTCCATGAGGCACCAAAACCTTAATAGTATGAAACTACAAAGACCTATACTTAAAAAAAAAATTATAGAGACCAAAATTTACTCTGAACTATCTTAATTCCATTGATTTGTCATATGAAAACTCTTGTACTCTGATCTGGACTTGGTTGGGTGAATGTGGATGTGGGTGTGAATAAGATATTGATGGCAAAGTCAACAAATTCATTATGTTATTGTTTCATCTGTCAAGATACAATGTGTCTGGGTGGAATTTACAATGACATGGCTGATGTAAATATTGTTTAGTTGCTTTGATCTTTTCTTTTCAGACAATTAGGAAGTAGACATAATATATGGGAATATTTTCTGGGAGATAAAATGCTTCTCTTCTCTTCACTACTTACAGGCTGATGGACCTGCTTAGTAGTTAGTATGAGTGGTAGAAGTTCAAATCCTTGCAGATTAAAATTTATATTGAATATATAAGTATAATCATAATTGTTGGTGGGCTTGTATATGGTTGACAGTCATTTATGATATGTGATATGTCCAGTGTGAGCATTCTGTTATCTTGTCTTATGCCTGCTTATGGTTTTTTAATTTTGGGAAATAATTATTGTATACTTGTATTTGATATATTTATTGCTTTATACATAAATTAGTACCACCATCTCTCTCTAAATTTTGGAACCTTTTCATCATTTTCGAAACACAGGCAAATCCATTTGCCTGAAAAATGAGCAAAATAATTGGTTCCTTTGGTGTTCAGAAGTTTAACAGTATGGTATTTTTCTATCATATATACTAGCATTCCCTTTCCTCGTACCAAAACCAACCTTTGAATTAGACTTTTTTGAAAACCAGTTTTATATCAAATTCTGTTTTGATAAAAGCCGTCCCATTATCTGAATCTCTGTTTTTTTGTAGGTTTCCAGAAACTCCCTAAATATGTGAATAAAATATTTGTTTTATTTTATTATTATTATTATCATCCAATTATGTGTTGCCCCATCATTGTAAGAGTTTGTACAATATTTTGTTATAAATTGTCTCTTAAAATGTTCATAATGTGAATGTTGATAGAGGACGAGGAACTTGTAACAAATGCCCTAGAGACCATTGTTAACTTAGCTCCACTTCTGGATCTTCGAATATTTAGCTCTTCCAAGCCTTCATTTATTAAAATAACGTAAGTGATTGATCCATCTTGAATGTTCTTTTTTGCATGCAATTATTATTCTGTTACTGAATGATAAGTTGGTGTTACTTACAGAGAAAAACTTGCAGTGCAGGCCATCATTGGGGTGTTGGAATCTGCAGTCAAAGCCTGGCATTGTGCTGCTGCTGAATTACTTGGGCGTTTGATTATTAATCCTGACAATGAACCTTTTTTGCTTCCATTTTTTCCACAGGTTAAACTTTATATTATGCATGTAACCCTGTTTATTAATTTGTTGCATGCTCCAGGAAAATGTAATCATCCCTGGTTTGTTACCGCAGATACACAAACGCTTAATTTATCTCATCAGCATACCAGCTTTAGATGCTCAGGCAGCTGCTATAGGTGCACTCTATAACCTTGCTGAAGTTAATGTGGACTGCAGGTTGAAGATTGCTAACGAGAGATGGTGATCCCCATATTCCATTTTTTAAAAAAAATATTTAACATATTTTTGGTTCTGCAAAATGGTAAAATTATGACAGTAATTTTCTTTAAATAAGACGAGTCAAATTTCCTCCAAACACAGGGCTATTGATCGTTTGCTTAAAGTGATTAAGACACCACATCCGGTTCCAGAAGTTTGCCGGAAATCTGCCATGATATTGGAGAGTCTCGTGTCTGAGCCACAAAACAGAAGTTTGCTGCTAGCCTATGAGAATGCTTTTGCAGAGATAGTTTTCACTGATGGAAGATATTCCGATACATTTGCAAGGATATTGTATGAACTAACATCTAGACCAAGTATCAAAGTCGCAGCGGCTCGTGGCATATGGGGTATGTAAACATCAAACTGTGAAAAGACTTTGATTAGTGATCAGTGCTATATATAGTTTTGCAACTTGGATACCGTTTGGATGACTGATTCATTTGAAGATTCAAAATGTACATGTGTTCTGCCTAGGATTGTACAATACCTTGAGTGCATTCAAGTTGTCATGTACTTCAGTTGTAATTGTATGATGATAATTTTAGAATTATTCTTCTATTTAAGACGATGTGAAAATTAGAAACTTCATTTCCTAGATGTGTGGTTGGAAAGTGGTGTAGCACCTATATAGAAGGGAAATGCTCAATTCGTAGAATGAGCAAATGGTCTCTCTCTCTCACAGAGGCTTTCCTCCCAATTTTTTTTAAGTGCCGGTGAATTTTAGCATGGGGACTTTGAAAGTCGTTGTAGTTTTTTAGTACTTCTCACACTTTTGCAATAAAGTATTTTTAGAGTTCTGAAAATTACCTTTAAGTTCTCCTTAAGTAGATAGACAGCAGTCCTTTACAATTTACATATTTGACGTAAAGGGTTAGCATGTGCCCTTGCGTAGAACTAACTGAAATTCTGAAATAGAGAATGTGTAATCTACCAACTTGTCATCTAGACCAGCTGACACGTAACTGTTCATGTAGTTATATGTATTCAAGATGAACACGTGCTTTGCTAGGTTCATATCTAATCAGTTTATTAGGACAAAATATAAAACCCAATTCTATAAAACTGTTAAATTATTGTTCATGGGATTTACCAAATGTCATATTATATAGTACAATATTCAATTTCAAGAGAAAAAAGGGGTCATGGTTCTACAACGAAGGTGAAGGAAATCTAACAAGAATTCCAGAGTGAGTTTTGCTTACTCCCATATATAGCTGCACGAGTTCCTATTAGTCACCAACTCCAAGTGCTCCAGCTCTCCTTCGTGGCTGTTATGTCATTTTCAGCCTTGCTGGTTATTTCTTCGATACTGAATAAATATTGACTCAATAACTTGTTTCTCAACATACAGTAACAATTTTAGATCAATCATAGTATAACAGAAAGAATGACGGAATTTGTTTCAAGTATGGGATCTGTTCTGTTGTTAATAACAACGATGTATAGCTAAATAGTTATTGGATTAATCTTCGATCAATAACTCTCTTTAAGATATTTATGAGGAAGATACCTATAAATCAAGCAGATCATCGTACACAAGATTAATTTTGGACGTGATGTATGTGCAGTGACAACATAAATTAGGGTTGGAGAGCATAATCTATACCGATGAGTGTACCTCTTATATATATAGGGATGTTGTTGAGCATATATTAGTTACTGCCCCCTCTTTCTCAGATCCGATATAGCCTCCTGGTATATATGGTATAATATCTTGTTGAGATTAGAATATCTTTTTGTCGGAACTTCCTTAATGGACTTCATGATTATTAGTCATTATATTAGGCCCATTTATTGGGTCCGTAACAAGATCAAAGTCGTTATGAAATTAACAAGGTGCCAAATTTTTAAACTTCCCTTAATAGTATGGGATCATGAAAATCAAGGGTATTGGTTAGAAAAAGGTACTTATTAAAAAAAATTATATTTATTATAATAAAAATATTAACAATTATTTGGTATTTATCTTTTGGCTTAAATGCAATTTTGATTCTCCTATTTTTAAAATCGAGAAATTTAGTCTTTTCTTTAATTTCATAATTTTAGTTTTCTTATTTTAAAATAGAAACATTTAATATTCTAGTTTTATAAAATTCACAATTTTTGTTCTTCCATCAAATTCAAAAAAGTGTTGATCGGTAAAAAAATTAACTTGATGTGACACGAAATAATTTGTTTAATCTATATCATAATTAATGTTAATATCTTAACCGTCAACATTTTTCGTTTTATGGAAGAACTAAAATTATTGATTTTATAAAAATAGGAAACTAAATGCCTTTATTTTAAAATAGAAAATCAAAATTGTATATTTAAAGAAATAGAAGGATCAAATTTGCATTTAAGCCTTATCTTTTTAAGTAATTAAAATTATTTAATATAACATATTAAATGCCCTCTAATCAGTAAAAAAGATATTTGAAGTGATTTGAGATTATGAAGTTAATTTTAAGATTAAAATAATATTTGAACTTTGTTATACTTTTGTATGTAGAGCCCATGAATAAAAGTAGTTCTCCCACACAATATATCTTCTTTTATAAATATATCTCTACACACAAGATAAAAAAATCATCAATGAGCAAACTTGGAAATTATGAAATGAGAGAGGAAGCAAAGTTAGGACCAATATACACAGGCATGACTGATTAATTTTGTGTTCACTTTCAATGGTAACTTTTTAGTATATTATCACTTTTAATTTACATTGTGTTTGGACGAAACATGTAGAGAGGAAACAATTAATTTTGAATTTTAAAATACCTTATATTAAAATGACATATTTAAACATTAAATATAAATAATTCTTAAAATAATGAGAATTTAGTGATTTTTTATAGTAAACTAAAGAGATTTCAAATAATGCATATAACTTATGAATTCAAAAATAACTTTTCTTTTTATGGTCTAATTGTGAATTTTTCATTTCAAATCTTCAACACATACTGAATTGAACTAGATTGATCACTCATTAACCCATCATCAAAATGGAGCGGTTGCTTCTTGCAACTCCGAATTTGGTTCCTACATCCCATTTCGGCAAAGGCGGAGGAGGTGGGGGTGGTGGCAGGGGTCATGGCCCCCCAAGTTTTTTAAAATATGTTTAAATTACTATGAAATATTATGATTTCTCTTAAAATTTATAGAAAAATTATTGAAAAATGATGCGTAAATTTATTATGTTAGTTGACATTTAAGAACAGAAAAGAGGAAGAGAGAAAAATATAAATATAATAAATAATTTGATGTGATTTAAAAATAAATATAAAGAAAAATTATAGTTTTAGATATTTATTTATGATGTTGAAATCTACATATAATTTTTTATATAAAGAATTTTTATATAAAGAATCAAAGATAGTATTTTTTTTACTCGATATAGTTATTGTTAGTTTTATTTATAAAAAATAATAGATATATAATATATTAAATTTATATTTTATATATAATGCATGCAAAAATTTAAAATTTTGCATTAAATTATTTTTTTTCTTGGTCTCCCTCTAGTCAAACTTATGGCTCCATCTCTTCATTTTGGAATGTAATTTACATTTTGGTTGATATTTTGAAAAGTTCAAAAATGTAAAATTACATTTTAAATTAGGCTTTCTAGAAGGTTAAAAAGGTGCAGGAAATAATTAGGGAGGTGCAGGAAGTAATTACCCAATAGATTGGGTGATTTAATATGTATAACTCAATCCACATAACTTGTGAACCCAATGAGTCAAAGGATGAGTTGAGTTCCATTGACTATCAAGTTGGTATTTTTTTCTTAGTTAATTTTCTTATAGATTGATTAGTTAATTACTGTTTTGATGGATAAAATATATTATTACGAAGTATTCAAATTTCATGTTATTTTGTTGCTTTATTCAACATTTATTTAACTTATAGTGTTAGTTTCTAAAAAGAATTTGAGCAAAGAGAATTTAGTAAGATAATGTCTTCATGTATGTGATATTAAAGTATTTTTATTTATTTATTTATTTGATAGGTCAATGATTCATTTATTTTTTTAAAAAATTGGTAGATTAACCTAATCCAATTTGTAACCCACCATAGTTTCAATTGGGTTCATGTTTGCAATCCAATCATAAAACAAGTCTAACCTAACCAATCATTTTTTGGCAAGTTAAGCGTATATCGGGTTTAGTTAAGCATATATTGCCCCTCAATCTTACTCTCTCTTTGGCTCCCTTTTTTCTTTTACGCCTTCCCTTCTTTGCCTCTCATTTTCTCTCTTTCACACTTTTTATTTTTCTCCCATTCTCTTGAGAACATATTAGGTAATTCCAAATCACAATGTCTCCATGCTTCTTGTCAATCTCAATGTAACATTATTCAAGTTTTTCAATTTATGAGAACAAATTAATAACACTCAATTAATTCAGACCATGATAGTCCCAAACCACTTAATTAATCATTTCTCATCCTCGTCTTTTCCTCTTCTACACTCTATCTCTTTCCTCCCCTTCTTTCTCTTCAACACCCTCTTTGTTTTTGCTCCTTCTCTTTCATCTATCTCTTCTACATTCCTCTCTTTGACTCTTTCCCAACTCTCTAAGTTCCTCACCTTTCTTTTGCACCACTCCTTCCTTTAGCCTCTCATCTTTTTTTATTTCGTATGCTTTTTTGTTATCTCTTTTCCACAACTAATTTATTTCTTCCTTTCTCTCTTCCATACCTTGCTCCATCTTATACTTTTTTTCCCTCACACTTCTCCACTTCTTTCTCATCTGCCTCCTATCTCTTCCTCATTTGCCTCTATACCTATCTATTACCAACTTTTTTTTGTAGTCACATGATACAAATTTACATTTTATTAATAAAATTCTATTATGATATATTTACTTGTATTTTGGGGGTATTCAGGTTTGAAGGTACTTTTAAGTTGCTGAATTTTCGAAGGTACTTTGCCTAAAGATACATAAGAACGAGGTCTTGGACACTTGCATGACCAAATACATATATTCGAATAATCGAATGACTGAATACACAAGAATGCCTCAACCTATGACAGACCATAAAGATATAATAATAAGGATTATTCATATAATTGTCATCATGATGATAAATAAATCTAGATTAACCAAAATGATAATCATGAATAAGGCCCGTGGATTCAAAGGTCCACTAAGGTAGTATAAAAATGGATTAGATTCTGGAGACAAATTAACTATTCATTCTCATTTATTGTATTCATTCATCTTAACTTCAGATTGAATGCGTTAAAGTGGTTTTTGTACATCACTCCTTAAGCATCCGAGAGAGAAAAGACACATCTCATTGACTTGGGAGGCTAAAAAATTGGAAGTGAGTTGTCAATGTCATTGTACACACACAAAAAGAAAATAGCCTCAACTTTTGATTTTATATTTATTGATTATCTACGAAAAATAATTTAATTAATCATATAATTCTTATGCTGAGTTTTATAAATTTGAAACTATTTTTTAAATATTTATTATTTAAATTTTACATTGAATGAAATTTAAATTATTTTATTAAAAAATTAAAATAAATAGAATTTAAATTACTTAATCCAGATAAAATGTTTTAAAAATGGAAAAAAACTCAATTAAAATAATTAAATTTTCATACATTTCAAATTATCCGTGTATGAGAATGCGTACCTGCAAGTTCCCTTCGTTATGCCAATTGGGATTCATCGACCTATTAGACACTCTGAGCTGTTGTTTGGCTCGGCTTATTTAGTCTGGTAGATTCGCGTTAGCTATAATAGCAATCAATTTCAAATCCAATAATATCTTTGTTTTAATCAAACCTTATCAATTCCCAATTTTCCATCTGTAGAAATTTAGAACACCTTCAAGTGGTCAATTGATACATTTATTGGAAAATAATGAAATAAATAACAGGGGAATAACTATATGCACACTCTTTTAACTTCAACACAATGTTAAAAGACCAAAGAAATTGGCAAAGCTACAGGAGTAATAACAATCTTCTCTTCTGTTTCTTGAACAAGTTTCTTTAATATAGACCCCTTACCTAAGAATCATACTAAAAAGAGAAAAAGAAGAAATTTGATTAATTTAGGAAGCAATTGGTGCCACTTTAGGCACATGAACAGGAAACTCATGAATCTCATCCATCCAAGGATTTTTCTCCTTAGTAGGATTGATGGTCCTCAAAGCCCTCCACACAGCACTGTTGCACTTAAACCCTGACCCAAATGCAATCTGCCAAGTCCTGTCACCTTTCTTGATCCTCCCTTTGGCTTCAGTGTAGGCCAATTCATACCACAAGGAACTGCTAGAAGTGTTACCAAACCTATATAGTGTCATCCTTGAGGGTTCCATGTGCCAATCAGAGAGCTCAAGATTCTTCTCCAACTCATCCAACACTGCCCTCCCTCCAGCATGAATGCAAAAATGCTCAAAGGCCAACTTGAAATCTGGGATGTATGGTTTTATCTTCATCTTGAAAACTTTCCTAGCCAGCAATGTGGCAAAGAAAAGAAGCTGTTCTGACATTGGGAGGACCAAGGGTCCTAGTGTTGTGATGTTGGTCTTTAGGGCCTCTCCTGCCACAGCCATTAGGTCTTTTGAGAGTGCCACACCAATTCTCTTTGTCTCATCTTCTTCTTGGAAGACACAGCCGTAGGACTTGTCATCTGCTCCTTTGTGAGTCCGCACTGTGTGGACTAGTTGGTATTTAGCGCGGCTGCCGTCGGCGGAGCGGTTGGAGAGAAGGATTGCTGCTCCTCCCATTCTGAAGAGACAGTTTGAGACTAGCATTGACCGGTTGTTGCCGAAATACCAGTTCAGGGTTATGTTCTCCATGCTCACTACCAAGGCATAAGAGTTGGGATTCACCTGTGTATTGTATAGTTTATCGCAATATATGTCAATAGTGAATGAATATATATAGACTTTAATTCACAAAAGTGTATACTATTTTACATTGTAAACTAATAGAAAATTATTACTTATATAACTTTTTAAAATAATTATAAAAATCAACAAACTAATTATACATTATTATTATTAGTGTATAGATTATTTAATTACTCACAAATATATACCTGATTGCCTTAGCTAGCTCTTAAGTAACTAATACAAGAATCAAATGAGATGCATAAAACTACCAATGGAAAACTTTAATTTGGTCCAATCATTATAGATTATGAATGAGGATAATTATGGATATATATGAATTAGATGTCTTAACGTATTAAGGTGATGAGTGATTAATTTCAACAACTTTGGTTTCCCTAACTAGGTAACTTGTAAGACATGACTAGAGAAATAAAAGAAAAGGGTCCATATCTTTGGGAGGGCATTGAATAGGTTGGCTAACCTAACAAAACTGCCAACAACCTGTACCGTGAATACGGAGCTGTCATAAAGTGTCTCAATATAATTTATTAGACATGTTATAAAATTTGGCTCCATTAATTCCCCGTGGGTGGCAATGGCCATGCACCATGTCCTCGCCAGGAAGCAAAGCAAAGCAATAAATTACTAGTACTACACTAGCTAGCTGGGAAATGATGTTATATATACTAATTACTCCATAAGGATTGTAAATTTTATGTGTATAACATACTTTATATTCTTTAAGTGCTCCACACATTTAACCTTGATCGTGTCATGTGAAATTTAAACATAAATTCCGGATGAAATGCGATTTTTGAGGCAAAGTTATATATCTATGCCAAACATCAAATGTGTTGTATGTATAGGCACAACCTATATGATAAGAAATTATTAAATCTTTGAGCAGTATTAGTATTTCTGTATGAAATGATTTTTCAACATGACAAATAGTTAAATTTTATTAATTTTTTTTCTAGATTAAAGATCACATGTACCCTTCAATCCAATGAGTCAGATTAATTGTGATAACGATGCATGCATGAATATTGCTTATCCAAAAATACTTTACACTCAAGAAGAATCAAACATGTAAAAAATGTTTTTTTTTACATTAAAAAATTTAATTAGGTATCACATAAAGATAGATTGATCATGATAATGAGAACTATGGACACTTAATATCTCATATTATATATCTAATAATTTTTGCAACACCATGTTGTTAGGATCCTGAATTAATAAAATATAATTTTTAGGCAGCAGATAGTGCATATATATATAGTTCTGAAATTTGAAAGAGATCATATATATTAAAATTGACAAACCTGGAGGAGCTGCTTGGCAAGGTCAATAGAGATAAGGCCAGCACTGCAACCCATGCCACCAAGATTATAACTCAAAACATTCCCTCTCAACTTGTAGTGATTGACAATCATGGCAGAGAGTGAAGGTGTGGGGTTGAACAAGCTGCAATTGACCACCAAGATCCCAATATCCTTAGCCTTCACCCCAGTCTTTGCCAGCAGCTGGTCAATTGCTCCAAACATCACTTCCTCAGCCTCCTCCCTGGCCGCCTCCATGCACGGTCGCGGCGGCAAACTCAATATTGCTGGCGGAAGATACGTCTTCTGCCCCAAACCAGACCTCTCAAGGATCTTCTTCTGAAAGGACAAGTTCTCCTCCGAGAATGAGCCTGTGAGACCAGACCTCTCCACGAAAATCTCCCGTGTACACGTGCAATCCACGTCAGGCTTGTAGCATGCAAAATCTACTAAGTACACCCCCCTTGGACGTGTCATGAAGTAGAGGGTGCCAAGGAACACCATGAGGCTTGAACATAGGGTTACCGAGACAAGGTTGAACTTGAGATTCTCCCATAATTGGAGAAAGTCCTTGATGGAAAGGGTTGAAAGATGAGCTGTAGCTATGCCTAGAAGGGGTATGAGCAGAAGGTACATGGCATTGGAGATTACGTAATGGTACCCTAGCTTCACATACTTGAGTCTCACTGATAGCAGGAAGTTGGGAAGTTTGTTCCTTCTTTTTTCTTGTGGTGATTCAACACTAACGGTTCCTGAATCCGGGTTTTGATTCTTCTGGTCAGCCATGTCAAGGAACACTATATGGTATGTACTATGTATTTCTTTTTATAATGACCTAGCTAGCTAGGCTAATTGAGTTAAGAAATTGTATAAATGGAGAATAAATAATGACCCAAAGGATGAATGGGAAAATATACGGTTGTATGTGTTGGGCTTAGAAATTAGAATATGAATTGGGTTGCAAAAATGTGGAAGAAGGGAAGGTTTTAAAGAATGGATGTGAAGTTGGAAGAGAGGGATGGATACAACTACCCCAACGAACTTTTAATTGTGAACATGCAGTGGCATTCAATTTGCCAACCGGGAAAATAGCGCGTCTTGCTTTTTCTTTTCACACAAGAATATTAATTCCACCGTGGGTTCATTCTCATTATTGCTGCTTTGCCACTTGTTGTTGGCACTACGTACTCTCCCATTTTTTATTAGCCAATGTGAGATTGGTGAGACCACCCGTTGTTTCGGTCAAAACCCTAAGTTGCTAATTGGTGAACTATAAACATAATGTATACATGAAGCTTGCTTTAATAATTAATTGGTTAAATTTAATTAGTATACACCGATGATGTAAATTTTTAATACTATTATCTAATTATAATCATAATCCTATGATTAACTTTTATCATAAATATTTTGAAAATTTGAAACTTATAAAGTATAATGATTTTTTTATAATTGATGAACAGTACATATTGTTAAAATTTTAGTAACAGAATGTAAAATTTAGACCCATTAAGTTTTGTCTTATTGAATTTTTTTTTAATTTTTTCATTGTACAAATCATTATAAAATGACCACACAAAATAATTATAAAACGTTTCACTGTTTTTATTGTTATTTTTACTATTAAAAGTTTTACAATTATTTTTAAAGAACAAACAACCCTTAATGCATAGTTTATTTTAGTGATCTTCTTGTAAGCTTAACTTATCAATGATTAATGATATAAATGCACGCTAGACTTTACTTGAAATAAACATATATGCATGTTTTATTGATGATAAATATACGTTTCTAGAAACCGTTTATTTTCAAAAATACAATAATGTTGTATTCCCATCTCTACATAAAAATAATTTTTAAAAAAATGTTAATATCAAAGTTTCTTAATATATTTTTATTATTAGTTAAATAAATTATTATTAAAAATCACAAATTTTTATGACTTTTACATATTATCTAATGATTATTATTTTGTAATTTCATGCATGTTCGGATATGATTGGATGATCCATGTTCTTAATGTAACACACTATGAGGAATTACCATAACCTATTCATGTGCTTCAAAAAGGAGGACTCAAAATTACAAACATTCATATATCAAGCGAAAATCAAAACATAACTCTATTATAAATCTTATTACAAACTCTTGGCACAAGGTGTCGTACATCATAGAAAAGAAAGATATGTAAACTTAAAATAAACTCCCACACATTATATTGAGAGGTACCAACTGCGACATCTTCTCTTCTGAAAGCGGCTACAAGCTACTCCTTATCAAGACATTCACATGCTTAACATGCTAAAAAAACAAGTAAACTTAAAGGAATGTGGCATAAGTCTCAACGAATGTTCCAAGGAATCTAAGCGCCGGCCATGACTCTATCTTCTTAAGTCTTAACCCTGATGGTTTCAATTTTCATTACATTTTTAGGAACTACTATTACTTATAACTAAGTTATGTTATCTAACTTATGCCTCACAATCTTTCCTTAAATACTCATTCTCACAAATATTAACCAACACACTATCTTTATTGTTGCCCTACACTATATACCTTATCAGTTTCTTTAGTACTTAGGATTGACCATCACGATCAGGCCTAAGATTGCTAGTACATCTGGGTATCTCTAGACCTCAAGCATAACCTTGACTTCTGCGAGCCTTACCATATCACATTGGATGTGAAGATGCCTTTTCTGTCATGTGCTTGCCTAATTAGGACTTGCATAGCCTTTATATAGGGAATCACCATTCACTTATCCCTAAGGGTGGTACATAGCTTACGCATGCCCATATCTTATGTTATAGCTAGCTAGGTTTCACCCTCACCTAGCAATTAGGTACACAACCCATCATCTACCCTAATTCAGGGAAAACGTACATCTAACACTATATCCCTACATAGGTAGAACATATAGTCATATCAATTACTTCATGGTTTTGTTTGTTTACCATGTAGTTATGATTAAAGACTTAAATGTTATTTTTAATCTATTAAATTTTATATTTATTTTATTTTGATATATTAAATTTAAAATGTTTAATTTTCATCATTTATTCTTAATTTATTTAATAAATAAAATTTATTCCATCAGCATTTAATATTAAGATATTTATAAATTATTATTAATTTTGATTATTATTTAGGTCAATATTATATTTTAAACTAATATTTGAAATATAATGACGACTATATTTAATTTATTTTTAACTAACTAATTTATCGATTGAATTAATATTTTTAAATATAATTTTATTATCATTTTAATGCATGTCAGATTGGTGAGACCACCATTGTTTGGGTCAAAACTATGTTGGTAATTGGTGAACTATAAACATAATGTAGGATGAACGCAATGCAAATGGTCTTAGCTAGGATGTTTTATATAAGTACCACAAGTTTCATAAAACCAAACCACCTCATCACTGCCACTATCAGTAGAATAGTTATTGTCTCTGTAGACCAATTATACGGAAGAAATTAAAAGGCAACATATAGTAACAAGTTTTTGAAATTGCCAAGTATTATCCATGATGGGAACATATATATATATATATATATATATATATATATATATATATATATATGCTTCCAAAGAGACCATATATCCTCAAACCAGTAATTTTTTTAGTCTAATAAAAATCATTTCTTTAGAACTTCCTTTGTAATTGTAGATGGATCTCCATACGTTATCCCAACTTAATTACTACATGAAACCCATGTAATGTCCCTTCCCCGTAAGAAGGATTAGACGATTGCATCAGTAGATTTAAATACAAATACCACTAGGTATATTTGTCGATTTTTTTGTAAATAAAAAATTGGAAAAAAAGTTGTTTTTTTAATTGTGTACTTTTTAGTCGAACTTGATTTTGGTATTATATTTTTAATTGATGAATTTAATCCTCCAATTTAAAAAAATGTAAATTTAGTCTCTCATTTTATGGTGATTAAAAATCACCACCAGATATTAAATTTAAACATAATGAGGAAATATATTAACATATTCAAAGGTTAGAGGATTAAATTCTAGAAGTATTGTCAGCTTTAATAAAGATTACAAATAAATAACCTCATCTAAACACCCACATCAATTAAATTCATAAAAATGAAGTAATTTTTATATTATATATATATATATATATATTTTAAAAAATAAGTCAAGAATAAGATTCAATATAAAATTTTAAATCTGTTGCAAAAAGTATTTTAAGTCATTTTAATTCAGAATCAATTTCTCAACATAATAAAACATGGAAACATCTATCTAAAATAATGTTAAGATAGTATTTCAATGTAATTCTAATTGATTTATATATAATGAATCTAAACACACTTTAATTTATCTCAATGCAAATGAGTTTGGGGAGGGGCAGTGCCTTCGTAAATTGTAACTGAAATTCGTGTAAATATAGATTTACGAGGAAAAAAAAGTACAATAAGACTAATATTATTGTCATTTAGCATTTCAAAATAATTATTATAATAAGAAAAAAATAAAAATATTATGATAAAAATAAAAAATGTTATAAAAATATCGTTAGAAAATAAAATACAAATAACGTCGTAGGAACTAGGAGAAAAAAAATGCGTATGAATAAAAAAAAAGTACATTAACTTTTGGATTAAATGTGAGATATATCCATTGTTTGACTTTTTCTCTCTATCTGCTGTCTATCTCTGGAATGCGTGCTTGAATCCAATTCATCAATTGACACCTTCATTCAACAAACTCTTAACTATTTATCTCTTAAATGCATAAGCTTCCCACCAAACAACTACCAATGGCCGACGCTAGTTGTTGCAGCGTGTGAACCTCATTTCACATTTTTCTGCGGGCAAATCCTTAAAAAAAATACTAAGTCATGTATAGAGACGTTTTTGGGCATATAAGATTATTCACAGTGAGGTCCATACTTACATATATAGGGAAATTATAATTGTTGGAAAGATTGCCTCACACGAAACAATCTGCCATATATCACTTTCCCCTTCTTTATATATCATAATATCTCATTATTTTTTTTTGAAGATTTAATATCTCATTAGTCATATATATTGCATTTGGTCCGATATATTTTCAATATATATAAAGAGATATTAATGCTCTAGAGTGCAATTATTTGATTTGCTTCCTACCATAATGTTTATCTCCGGTGAAAGCGAGAGAAAAGATAATTTCTTGTATATATATATATGATGTATATACGGTTATCAAGTAAGAATAATATAGGGTGTATCAACTATCAATTAAGAATAATTTATCTTCTTAAAAAAGTAAGAATAATTTGTATTTTAACTCATTTTAAGAACGTACGAATGTTAAATTTGTAACATATAACTATATATAAAGTTTAACATTAAAAATTATTTAATGATCACATAAGTATACTTAAAAAAATATACACCATTATGCAATTGTTTCTTAACTCCAGAGTATCCTAGCTAGTCCAAAATTAAAGGAACAAAATGCTCTGCAGTTTAAAATTAAACCACAAAAAACGCAGTAAAAGTTTAATCGTAGATAAATTTTTAAGTATGCGGTGATAGTTTGTTTTTCCAAATGAATGTAAAACCGTTAAATAAGAATTGCGCCACAATGGAGTTGATTCTTAATTACTTTTTCAAATAAATGCAAAACCGTTAAATAAGAACTGCACCACTATGGAGTTGTTTCTTAACTCGAGAAGATCCTAGTCCACAAGATGCTCTCTGGTTTGAAATTAAATTGCATGAAACACTGTCAATTAACGTTTAACGGTAGATAATTTTTTAAGTATGTTGATGGTTTTTCTCAAACAAATGGTAAGACCGTAAAATAAGAAATGCATCACTATAGTAGTTGCATGTAATAAGCGGGAGAACACAAGTTCATTCTGGCAGAATCGCTACCAAAATCATGAGTTCCAGTTCCTTTCTTCTAAATTGTATGCATTGTTTTCCTTTTGACTTCAGGTAATTTATAATCCTAGGGTTCATTTAGTTTAATTTTTGTTGTTTAAAAATTGGTAATTTTGAACTTTTATTTTTTCCTTTACTTAAAAAAAAATCTTTTTAGAGAGAAGAAAGAAATCGAGGAGAATTGAGAAAAAGGTGAATATAAAAAGTTGGAACGTTCATGGAAGGAGTTAATTAGGACGAGTTTATACTTATATTTATCTGTCCGGAAATGTTTTTAGGATCATTTAGTGGAACTCAAATCCGGCCTGATTATGATCCAAAATATTTGTGACAATACCACGTTGATTCAGTTAGCAAATATAATATATTAATATTATTTATAGTTATTGTAAAATTAAAGAAGTATATATAACTATATTTAAGATATATTTTATAATATATTAACATTATGTCAAAATTAACTTTGGATCAAGATAAGTCAATGGACCTATCGTTATACAATTTTATGATTAAAAAATAATAAAATGCGATATGAATCGTGGATTAAATTAAATTTTAATCTTGATCACATGATTACATGATTTATATTTACTAACAGAGGTTGAATTTAGCATAATATATAGACTAATCACTTACAAAACGTGGAATCAAGATTTAAATTCTTTACAGGAAGAGAAGTGTTTATAACATTCTGTATATGATAATTTGATTTGTCAAATAGACCTAAATAACTATACACTAAGAGACATGCAACAGGTACTAGAGGGTCCAAAACTCCACATATATAACACTACACGTTTGCTTTAACCCCACTTCAAATTAATTTGAAAGAAACACGGGGCCTTTCTGAATGAATGTTCGTTACTGTTTTGACTTTTGAAACATACAGCTAGCATGTCGTAGACATACTAGCTGTACATGTTGCTCCACCTCCTGGGTTTTGTAGCTGTAATATTAATGCTGTCATTGAGAATTGTCGAACGTGGTATGTTTGTAAATGGTGGAGGACTTGAAATCAAGTTTGGATTTAGGAAACGTAATTTAGAATATGTTTGATTTGTAGTTGTAAGATTATATTTAAGATAAAAGTAATTTTTTAATAGATCAAGAGTCTTATTTTTGTGTTCATTTTACTTTTATCCATTAAATTACATTAGAATACGTGTCATATATAATATTTCAACTGCAAACTAAACCTACATTTAGGGGAAGAAAATGTTTTATTGTTCGAATGTACAAATGATTTTGTTCTTGGGGTACATTTGACTAAAAGCAAGAATATGTAATTTTGATTTGAGTTAGAATTTTATATTAAATTTCATCAAAAAATTGTTTTTAAGATAAAAGTTTTTAATTGTAACTCATTTTAATTGAAAATTGTAAATTTAAAGTCATATAAAATTAAGTTTCTAAATGATCACTCAAACGGACAATAATAGTCATCACTCTTTTAGTGTTGGTTTCATAACACAAAATGTCACATTCGAATTTCAATGATTGAGAAGACATCAACAACAAAGCATAAAGTCAGGAGCAAAAGAATAGACACTGTTCTTACTGTTAGCAAATTGTCATCCCTATTCCAGCTCCTCACTTGTCTTACGGGAGGGCCTTAATAAAGAGACTTGTTATTATCGGCTTCAATTAAAATTTTGAGTATTTTAATTTAGTATTTAATTAAAATATACTAATAACATAAAATTATATAGTGAATTACACCATTTATTTAACAAGCCTCTCTATTGATTTAAAAATGAAAATTGTTAATATTTATAATTTTCAAATAAATTCTAATCAATAGTTGTGAAAATATTAGAAAAAGAGTATTAAAACGAGTGTTGTTAGCTCTCCTTCATACTTAAATCAACGTCAACATCAACAACACTTTTAACTTAACTTTATTGGGGTCGGTGATAGATGAACTTAATGATAAATAAAAAATAAGACAAAAGAGAAAAAAAAGTTAAAATAAAAAAAGGGCAAAAGGAAGAAAAAAGAAAAAAAGAGGAAAAGAAATAAAACAAGGGAATGACTGGAACATAGAACTGCTAATGAGTTTAACCCTCCACCAAACTTATAGCTTTTCTCCACTCCGTCTTAAGACATATTGTCCGTCAATCTATATGTTACTTCATTAGATCTTGTTTCAATACCTTTCCTCAAGTAAGTTTCAGTTTACCTCTACCTTTCTTTATGTCGAGTTCTTGGTAACAAACTTTTGTTCTTACGGGAGCATCCAATGGTCGTCTCATAACGTGTCCAAATCACCTCAATCTATGCTCTATCATCTTTTCACATACCAGTATCACTGATACCTTTCATCAAATATCCTCATTTTTTATCTTATCCATCTTTGTATATCTACACATTCACCTTAACATCCTCATTTCTGCTACCCCTATTTTATCATCATGTTGTCTATGTGCTGGCCAACATTCCGCTCCATATATTATTGCTGATCTTACAGTTGTTCTATAGAATTTTCCTTTTAGCTTAAGAGAATTTTGCGGTCACAAAATAATTCCGATGCACTACGTCATTTCATCCACCCTGATTTAATTCTATGATCAATCTCACCACCTTTTTGCAACATTGATCCCAAGTATCTAAAAATATCTTTCTTGGGTACCTCTTGACCAAATAGATGCACTGTGTCTTGATCACCATCTCTTACCAGTGAAAACTCACACTTCATATACTCTGTCTTGCTCTTGCTTATCGTGAATCCTATTAACACCATCTTTGGTCTTATCAATAAGCATGATATCATCTGCAAAAAGCATACACCACGACACTTCCTCTTGAATATTTTTCATTAGTTCATCTATTACTAAGACAAAGAGATAAGGACTAATAGCTGAACCTTGGTGGACACCTAGCGTGATAGGAAAATACCTTAATGTTTTATTACAGGTTTTCATACATGTGGTAACCTCATCATACATATCCTTGATTGCATTAACATACTTTAATGCTACATTTTTCTTCTCAAGAGTTCATCATAAGACTTCTCTTGAGATCCTATCATATGCTTTCTCAAGATCTATGAAATACATAACTAAATTTATAATTACATTTTAATATTAATAAGGACTTTTTATTAAAAATATAATTTATCATAATAATTTACAATAATTTATGTAATTAATAATCTTTATAAATGTATGCATTACATCAAAAGATAAGCAATACGAAACAGATAAAGTCCTATTTTGTCTCAACCAGTTCAGTTGAGCTGTTGAGTTGTATTACATCAGTTGGCTTTATTAGAAAAAGTAGCACATGCCTTATCTTTTCGGATATAATGGTGAGCTAACAGTTTCTTCAATCCACCTTCCACCATTCATTATGACTAGTGTCAAATATAGAGAAAAGGGGAATTGATTCTCTCATGTTCAATTTTAACATGACTATGTCATGAAAATTTGTGTACCTTTAAGATGAAGGATAATGTATGAATTCCCTCCTACTTCTTGCCTGTACTGGGTTGAAGCTTGGTCCCCGGCTAAACATTTGCTTTAATAACTAGATAGATCAGCAAGTTCATCAAATTTGAGATTGAAAATTTTAAAATATGGGAGGAACATATGCTGCATTTAATGAATTAAATAGACATAGAGGCTTGGAAATGTAACTACAAATTGCTCAGCTTTATTTCTTTTCAAAAAGTACAGTTGATCCACTCCTGAGTTATTTTGAAAGTGTTACGGAATTTAAAGTAGCAAAAATAATGCAGAGAAGTGGTAAACAAATAGAAGAAACTACACAGAATGAACTTCAATAGGGACTTGATATTGAAGAATTGGCCATTTGGTCAGCATCCAAGATATACAAACTCAGTGGATTGCAGATAACTAGTTCAATTGACAACTTCCCAATAAGTTAAGAGAAGTGTAGAAAGATTTTGGAGCAAATCAATTCTAAGTACTAACTCTTAGGCATAGAACAGAATTTTTTTGTTTTCACTTCAGAACTCCAGAGAATGCAGATGATGAGGACTTTGAATAGCGTTCAAGCAATGACAGTACCCTGGCAGCCTTTCTCCTTAGGTGGCCATCCCCATATACATTGATGCCAGTCAGACCAAGTAGACGTAACCTAGCCGTTGTTCCATAGTATTCAACCATTTCCTTTGACACAAACACCTTCTCCAAGAGTCCTAGAGCTTCTGATTTGAGAGAATCAGTTCCCCAATTCAAAATTTCCAATAAGGGTCTCATTGCATTTGACTCATGCAACACCCGAGCTCCCCTTTGAGGAAAGTCTTTCAAAACCAATGTGGAAAGAGTCTGTATAGCTTCATAAGCAATTGCATGAACCTCCCCATGTAACAGCCTTATCAGCCCGGGCAAAGCATTTGCTTCCAACAGACAAAATGTGGAACTCACACTGCATACACTCCCATGTGCTGAACATAAAGGGACTTTTGATGGTCTAAAACACCACCAACGAGTGCAACCGGTTGATTTGGAAACAGCTGTGAGCTTTGGAGTGCTCATAGAAAGATCACCAATGAATGCTGCTGCTCTTGCCTTTGCTGTTACTGAACCGGTGTTGAGAAAATTTACAAGCAAGGGATATAGTCCTCGTTTAACCAAATCACGCTGTGACTCGATATTTGTGGGGTCTGTGCACCTGAAGAGGGCACTGAGAGCATTTTCTTTTGCTTCCATTGTACCATTTTTTAAAATGCTTACGATTGCATCAATGCATCCCAGGTCAATCAACTCCATAGTGAGTTCTCGTTCCGATTTTGGAAGGTTGGATAGTAAACCAGCAGTAGCCATTTGCACACCATCATTGTCGTCATTCTCAAGAAACCCAACTAAAGCTTCTAGTCTTCTTTGCCTGAAGAGGTATTCAACAATTCCTTTTGGTTCATGTTGGGAGAAAAGAAACAGAATATTTATGGCAGTTTCCCTGATTTCTGAGTCAGAATCATCAAGAAGGGGGAGGATTAGAGATACCCCATTGGCTTCCAGAATTGCCATCTTCACTAAACCAGTCTCAAACTTGCAAATTCCAAGAAGAGCACGTAATGCAGGCTTTCGGTAGTGAGCTGAGTTCGGACCCTGAGTTAGAGCTAGCAAATTGGTGATGATGTTTTCTAACTCAAGTTCTTTCCCTTCTCCATCAACTAAGAAATCAATTCCATCATCATCTGAAGCTAGCTTCTCAAGGATTTCACAACATTTAATGGTAATGAATGACCGCATCCTGCAAGAGAACATCAAATCTAAAACAAGAGGCACACCTCCAGATGCTGCAATAATCCCCTTATTGGCATGCAATCTTGCTAGTTTAACCAGGGCTGACAATGACAGTTCTTTAGACTCAATGCTGCCAGATAGCATTTCTAGCAAAGGAAGTATAACTCCTTGCTCGCCAAGGAGTTTCAAGTTCAAATCTTTCAACTCCAAATTAACTATGGCTCTCGCCATTGACATTCTTGAAGACTCCGATCCTTAGAAGACAAAGAAGGACATTTAACTCAATTTAGTAAACTTTCTGTCAAAAGGACTGTAATAAATCAGGCAGAATTGATTTATTTGGTACACAGTACACCAAATATTTTTAAGATTCAAATTAGAAGGGGAAAAACTGCCCAAATTTGATTACGTACACAACATAACAGAGGAATCACTATGCATCATAAAATTTAGAAAGTATATGAACAAATTAGCCTGTGAATTCAAGCAAGTCAATTTTATCATACATGACACATTTTTAACCCTGAAGATTTTGACATGGCTTTTTAAGAAAATATTGACATAGATGATTTTTCTCCAAAGCTAAGATGCATCATTAAGGAAATGGAATCGGAAGGAGATCTAATACTACTTCCTATGCTACAAGGGTATTTATCGTTGCTTTTACTGAAGTTTTTAATGAATATCCATTTTACTGAAGTTAATAATTGAAGAAATTTTGTATTTCCTCAGCTAGCTATATAACAAGGCATCCTTGTATTTTCTGTCATTGCACTGACAAAAATACATCCATTACAATAAAAATGTTAACTGCATGATCACATCACAATAAAGATAAACTAAAAAATAATTTATCTTTTTACCTTGAATCATGCGATCAGTAAGAGGTTTGTACCAGCCAAACTTTGCAGCAACTGAAATGTTTCCCTCGTCTATCTCACAAAGCTCCATCAAAATCTTTTCTGAAACCCCAGCTGAATCGTTTACAGGACCCTTTAGAAGAGTAACAAGGTAAGAAACTGCACTAGGATGATCAGAGAGTTTTTTGCAGAAGCTTTTATTCCAACCAGATCGGTCTTGAAGTAACTCATATAGCAAATCAATTGCTTCCTTTGAAATTCTAGAGTCACTCCCTAAGCAGGAAATAATGTGATACCAACCTTGAGATTCAACCACTTTTTCCTATAAAATTTTATGCAAAAGTTGAGTTTAAATTGGTATTCAAGATTGCTGGTATATAAACAGAAATTTAAGACTCGGGCATAGATGTATTTCAATGGTAAAACTGGTCCACTTCCCATTCATGAACAGAATGAGATGAACCTCTTAAAATAAAAATTGGTACCATGGAGTCAGTGAACCAGACTAAACAACAAATAACTCTTTTAAAAGTGTTATGCTCAAGAAGATATAACCAATAGCATATTCAAGGAAACACACCCACACATTTTAACCCATAAACTACAAGAACCTAGGTGGCAGTGGATGATATAAATGAAGCAAGGAAAAAGACGTGAAGAATATTAAAAGAATGCTGCCTACACCTCGGTGCAGCACCTGTATTGCTTACCTTGTTTCTTGCATGCCCCTCTACAGAATCCTTCAAAGTAATCAAGATCTTCATCCTGGCATCTGTGGAATCAGATTCCCCAAGTATAGAGATAATAATATCAGTAAGCTCTCCTATAGAAATCCAATCCTTGTTAATGGAATTCTCTCTTATGAGAGCCTGAATTTGGCTCAGAGATTCTTGCACTAATAAGTCAGAATTGGACAATAGGCTTTCCTTGATAGACCTAATTCCAAAGCAGTAATTGACTTCTCTCCACTCTTCTATGGATTCTCTTAATCGAACATTGGATCTAAAGGTAGTATCTTCAAGAACCTCTTTAGTTTCTGGGTCAGTCCTGTTTCCATCATCAAACCAAGCTTCAATGGCGGATCTCTCACATGTAGTACCGGTGCAAAGGCTGACAGGATCTACCATAACAGCTCCAGTTATGAGACAAAGGAAAGAATTAAGTGGTCTGATATATTTTTCCCTTGAATCATATCTCTCAATTACCTGGACCCTTTTAAAGTATTGCTTCTTAACTTCTTCATAATTCCTTGCAGCACCAGCTCGAGATAGTAGCTCAATGATCTGCTCCAAAAAAATAAACTCAGCTCTTTCTTTCCTGGTGGCTGCTTCTTCCCTTTCCTGCCTAATGCTGGCTAGCTCTTTGCTTACCTCTGAAGGCTCCACCTGCACCCCAACTGCTATTCCTATTTCCTCAAGCACGTCATTTGCAAAAGCCTGATCGAGTTTCTGCTCCCTAATTCCATGGTTCAACTTGCCAACAATTTGAAGCTGAGATTGTGAAGCCTCAAACTCCACCGTTTGCATTTGATTCTGTAACCTGTTAACCTGATCATAAATTCTTGATAGGACTTCAGTGTTTGCAATGGACAGTGCAGCCAGAGACCTTCCAATGCCCCTTGTGACTTGTTCAACTTCCTTGACTATGTATCTGCACCTCAACAGCAGGTAGAAGCGGCCACGGTTCCTGTACTTCTCAACCAAATTATTTTCCTTTTTGACATCTGATTCAAGAGACTCCAGAGCAATCCTTGCAGCTTCAGACTCATTCAATTCCTGAAGCTGCAATTCCTTTAGGACTGGTGCAATATCAAGCAGGTGTTTTGAAAGGACCTTGAAACTTTCTTTATCAATAACAAGATCGATTGCTGCATTAGCTGTTTTCAGAACCTGGCTGCTTAGAACAGTCAATATTGTACCTTTGGGTATGAGTTCCAATCCAACCATTGCACAATGTATGTACTGAATTTCTAATTAAACCGGAGTGTGTATTGCCCAGAGGTTGAAAGTTGAAACCAACACCAGAGAATTGCTTCTCTCTTTTCCTGCAATCAAATTCCTCTCCAATCAATCTTCTTATACAGCATTAGAAAAATCTGTATTAGCCCACTGACTAGGCCAGTTAAACTAACGGATACCAATACCATGCCACATATATTTGGAATATTTGTTATACTTGAATGTTGAGGTTATTATAACAAGTGTCTTGCTAACTAGAAATTAAAGAAAAAAGTATTTACTATAGAAATCATAGGAAAACACACAAAAAATTCAATTTTGCGCTTAACAATAAAAAAAATTCTCCTTTTAGTTCCTTAAGTAATGCCTCAAGGACATTGGTTAGTATTTGCCTTATAACAATACTTTACTTAATGCGGCAGTCAGCTTGAAAATTGCAAAATCAACTGTTATCTTGAATATAAACTTTCACAGGTAGATTGAAAATTGCAAGACATGAATTCTTATCTTACCTAATGAAAAATGCAAAATGTAAATCACAAGCTTGAGTGTCTAATTGATAACAGTGGGCATCAATTTTCTATCAATGTTTTAACCTTTTCAAACACTATTGACCTCTATTTCATTTTTGGGGTGCTAACCCTGCAAGCTATATAATAGAAATCAACAGAAGCTGAAAATCAATCCCCAACAGAAAAACAAAAAATTGTACATAAGCTGCAACCATTATAATAACATGCAGAAGACAATGGTGTTCACATGGCAAGGTAGTACATAATAAATTGAAAAAAAGAAGAAGAGAAAAATAACAATTAAATAGACCTGGAAATCATGATACGAATTAACTAAATAAAGAAGAAACACTATATTCATGTAAGACCTTTGAAGAAAAGATCCAATATTTTCAAGCATAAACAATGAACTGCAACAATTTGGTCTTTTCCCAGCAATCCAAGTCTCAAGCCTTTTTCCCCACTCCCCTCAAAGATAGAATGAAACACAAAACTCTTCCAATAGATTCCTGAGCACACCATACTTTTATATGTAAGAGAGGAAACAAACAGAAGCGTAGCAGATACGTTCATTTTCATTATAGTATCATTCTCGTTCAATTGAATAATCATTTCCCAGCAGGCTGGTGGGGACAAGTAAAAGAACCAAATCAAATGGAGTTGTGAAGGTGTCTGATGAGGGTAGAAACGACTTTAAGCAAGTCAATGTTTCCCAGGAAAATCATAGGAAACTTTGTTTTTCAAGAACTCGATCGTTCAAAAGACCACAGGGGTTGAAATAGTTTGGTTGAAAGAAAGCTTAGAGAAGCTCCTGGGAAGCTAGGTGCAGATGACCATTTCAATCAGCTAAACTGAAAACACATTTTCTCGTGTAGTGCATTTCACTGCGAGTTATCTGAAGTTCATAGTCCATGCAAACGTCTACAATTGATTTGTCGTGTGATAATGAAATTGTTAACGTTGACTCGTTTTACATTACATTATTCATTTCAGAAGGAAGTTTCATTGAAGAAAGAAAGTTGACAGAAGCCAACGCATGCAGGCAAAACCGTATCAATTTTGAATATCATTGTTTAAACTTTAAAGTGTTGTTGCTATATTTTCTACCATTGGGGTGTTTCCATGTCCTTGACTTTTCCTCATAAGTAACACCCACCAACCACTCAACCAGAAAATATGAATAATAGCTATAACAGGATCGCCACTAGCATTTCTTTTTCTTTGGATTTAAGGTGCCAGTTAATCAACAGAGAAAAGTTTTTGGCAGTCTATTGCACCAAACTATCTAAGCTTTC
>CM023959.1:34579997-34592371 GCA_013407115.1 Glycine latifolia | reverse complement strand
ACTTTATCTGTACCAAATCGTTGCACATAAAATAGGACTACCAAGATTGCTACAGTGATCCCCACAACAGCATCTGGAGAAAAGAAAAGAAAAAGCGGACGCACATAAAAAATGACATATGTCAACTTATAACAAGTTTTATTGCTCTTACGATTAAAAGGGCAAAGAAATAAAGACATTTTATTTACGTACCTTGACCTAAAGATGTACTTATCCCACTTACCGCAGAAAGGACTGCACACACATTAAACAATATAATAGTGTCAAGCCACCTTTCAAATCCACGAGGTACATGTGCATGATGAATATTATTTTACAAATAATTTTTGAATATTTTACAAATAATTTTTGTTTTACGTCTTTCCTTTAATCGTTTATTTTTTCACACGCGCAGATTAAATTTCTTCTAGTGTGAAATCATTACCAATGTTTCTTTAGCTGGTGAATGAAATTATTTAAATTGATGTGAAAATTTATGAAGCGAATATACCATAAAATATAAATAGAAAGATGGGACAAATACACATAATTAATTAATTATTTAAATTTTGAAACCTGAGATTGATGGTGTAAGAATCCCGTCTCCTATGACCATGGAAGTTCCCATTATAGCTAGAAGTAAAAGCACAATCCGCGCAACATGACTGCCCTCAAGCTTCTGCTTTAGTTTCTGGGCTCGTTTCACCTCAGTAGACGGTGTTTCAAGTTTGTAGTTAGACAGTTCCCTGTCCTCCGGTTGTTGATTTGGAATCAAACTCATCTTTATATGCCTACAGATTAGCGAATAGAGTGCAAACGCTCCACCTATATATATATACACACACAAAAACTTATTAGAGGTGGTAGTATTTATACTTTTATGTTTATTATTATTATTTTGTAAAATATGCATAATATACTAGAAATAAATGTCATTAATTTTGGAATTGAGTATTTAAAAGAATAAGAAAAGTGAATATATCTAAACTGACTGGTACGTACATGTGTTATATATATATATATATATATATATATATATATATATATATATTATAAAATCTAAAATATTACTATAATAATATTTGTTGACTTTTGTGGCAAGAATTTAATTAAAATAAATAAAGTAGCAACACATTTCTTTTAATTGATTATATGTTTTCAATTTATAAATAAAATAATTCAGTGGGCAAGAGGCACCCAAATATATATTTTTTGTGTTGCGATAAAATGTCTTCTAAAATTTGTTATTCATTATTTTTTTCTTTTCTTTTTTTAATTATTTATCTACTATAATTTAAATATTATATCTGTTTTAAATTCTTTTTCACTCCAATTTCATTCCAACCAATATTTTTATCTTTCACTCTCTTTCAACTCTTTTTCATTTCTTTACATTCCTCACATATTCAAATTCAATCCTTATTATAAGATTCAAATAATTAAAAGTGTGACTTGGGTTTTATTATAAGTTTAAGTCTAAAACATCTTATGCATTAATTATTTTTTCAAAAAAATATCCTTAATTAAAATCAATTTTAGAATGAAATCAAAAATGGAAAAACATAATTCATTAAATTCTTAAGAAATATGATAAAGAGAATAGCGCGGCATAAAGAGTGTGTTTGTAAAAAAATTTTACAGGAGTAATTTTGAAAAACAAATATTAGTTTATGACAAATTTAATCATCTCAATTAAATTGACTAATTTTTTAATTTAGGATAATTAGTTAATTAGGTCTTGTAATAAAGATTGAAGAGAGTAATATTTTATACTAGTATTTCATAAAAAAATATTATACAATTTCCTAAGAATCCGTTTGATTTTGCAAAAATTATTATATTGGGCAATCCAAATATTTGTGTTCCACATTTGATTTAAAAATAAATTGTGAGACAAAAATAATAGATGAGAAAATGACAAAAACTTAATTATTTGTTACTCAGAAAATCTTGTATAAATATTATTATGTCGTATTTTGAATTCACATGCATAATATATAATAATATAAATTATATTAAAATAATTAATAATAAAAAATATTTTAATAAATTTTATATTATTTTCCTTGTATTATTCATTAAACAATATACAGTAGTATCTATCAAACACACCCTAATATTCTTTATCTTTTATATTAATTAGATGTTTTTTGTCTATACTTGTTTTCTATTTTATTTTCTCACTACATACAAAAAATAATTTAAAATATGATAATTTTTTATTAATAATATATAATGATAATTAAACTGAGATATTTTCAAAACGTCAAATAATAGAAGACAGAAAAATAAATGACAACATATATAAACGACAATAAGTTAATGCTTTTGATAAAATCAAGAACGGATCCAGGTTTACCAAAAGGACAAATTTGATACCAATACCAAAGCAAATCAATCTGATTTTGTTATATGGCTACAAAGTTTTGCTTTCTTTCATTTTTTTATTTATAATTAATAAATGTAGTTAATATTTTAATTATATTAAACTAACTCTAATTTTTGGTATTATTAAAAGGAGAGAGTAGAGAACGTAAAAAAAGTTATTTACAACACAATTTTGCGCATCTTAATAAAAATCTTTATTTTTTAGTTTCTTAACTAATGTTATAAGATACCGGTTAGTATTGCCTAATTTTTTAAATATTCACTCTGTTTCAGAATAATTGTCACTCTAGGTTATTTTACACATACCTAAAAAACCAAAAAATATTTATTGTTTTAAAAGTTTAAAATAATGTTAATTATTATTTTGTCAATAATACTCTTAAAATATAAAGACATAAAAAATACATATCAGAAAATTAATCAATAAAATAAACAGAGGATATAATATGAAATAAAATAACAATTTTAATGAAAATATTAGTCATATCTTTAATTACTCTACCATAATATGAAATTGGGTCAGCATAAAAAAATATGAACTTGGAGTTGAATTTCTTAATAAATTACTAAAGTGGTGTTTGAATTTTATAAATAAAAAATATAATTAAAAAAGACCAAACTAAAAGTAATTAATGTGTTTTTTGTATAAATAAAACTAATAAATACATCGTACCTATGCATAATGACTAAAAAAAATAGCTCAATGTCAAACGACATTTAAAAGGGAATAAGGTAGTAGTTGAAGTAATAGTTAATAGTATTATTATAAATTTGGAAACATACACATGAATAAAAACAAAAACTATACTTTAGAAAAGATAAATCGAGAAAATATAAAGCCCGTCTAGCCAACCAAAGGTGGAAGAAGGAAGGTTAGTTAATTCTTAGAACGTACCGTTGCCGTTGTCGTTGGCCCACAATACGATGAAGACATATTTAAGCAAAGGTATGAGCAGAATGGTATAGATGATGAGAGACAAGACACCAAGAATGTCATCATTGTTGTTAATTTTTTTAGTGAAAGTGCTTGCATACACATAAAGTGGTGATGTACCAATATCACCATATACAACCCCTATGCTTTGAAATGCTAAGCTCAGCGTCGTCCTCCAACCAATCTGTTAAAGTATATAATTAAGATGCCAAGCAAAGAATAAATTATATTGGCATGATCGAATATATAGAAGAGTTAGTTAGCGTGTAATTAAAAATTAAAATGTATGGATCAGTACCTGGTAGGGATTGTGTGCAACCGTAGAAACTCTTCCAGCTTCTAAATTAAGAGAATCTACGCGGCGTAGCTTTGCCCATGATACCTTTCGGTCTTTGAGCTTCAGGTTCTTCGCTGCAGTCTCCTTTCCTGTGTCCATCTCTTCCTCCTTGCTCGTTCGATCTGCTTCTCCAGACATCTTCCTTCAGCTAGCACTTATATATATATACTCTCACTTCTCTTCTTTTGGCTGGAGATGTTAAAGTTGTGTTTTGCACTGGTTTTTATAGGCACACAAGTCAGATCTTGATACCCTCATTCATTTCTACATATTATTTTATTATGAATAATTGTACTATTTTATCTTTTCTCCCGTTGACTTTTTAACTTTTAAGTTCGTATGTGTTATGAAAACTCTTGGTTGGTTACTTGGTTTACTCAATCGAAAGTATATATAGGATTTATTGATTCAATTATTGATTTTGCCGCGTCACTAACGTAGAATATGTCTTTTTTTTTTTTAAGTTAAATTTAGAATATGTCTACATCACAGAATGAGATTAATTTTAATAAATTCTCAGTATAATGTTTTTTATTTATTCCGTCATTTAATTATGTTTTTTTAAAATGACTATTAGAAATTTAATAATTTTTTATATAATACTTCATAGTTAATTAGTATATATCATGTCGTGACAAAAGTGGTATGAATGTAAAAAAAAACAGAAAATATTTTTTTTATAATGGAGAAAATATGTTATAATTCTTTGTGATGAAGCCCAAATTAGTAAGGTTCACCTTGTACCAAAAATATTACACTTGTTACCTTAATTTATCAATTTAATTATTTTTACACAGGGTGTAATGTATAAAAATTATTCTCCTTTGATATGATAGTTGTTAGATATTAGAAAATAAAACATATAAATAAAAATAAATACCTATTTTGTTTTTTAAAAAATATGAGATGGTGAAATATTAATTATTAAAAGATAAAAATTCAAATTTGATATCTAAACATGAAAAATGTAACAAATTAATCTTATATGCAATTTAATTGATGATCGAAAAATTGATCACTTAATTTTGTAACTTAGTGCCAAATTGGTGATTGATAAATATAACATATTTTCAAATTGATATTTGAATATTATAATTTAATGACAAAATAATCTCACAAATTTAATGATAAAATCAATCTAACATACTTTTTACGCATTCAATGATTAAATTAAAATTTTCCCTTTTTCAAGTAGCAATTTGTGACTATCTCACATTTTTAAAAACCAAAACAAATATTTATCCTCTTAATAATTAGTATATATTGAGGCAACAAAATGGGTTGGGGATCAGTGTACACTGAGGTATATACTGAGGTATTTATCCTCTTATGCTAGGCTGTATTTCATTTTAGATCAGAAATTATGTTATTTAGGAAGTAGGAATTGAAAACGGGGTGGTTCTTCATGGGAATGGGTTTTAACGTGGAGGCAATCATTTATGGAATGGGAAAATGCATTGTTAGAGGACCTTAAGCAGACAATTAATTTGGTTCAACTAAAGCAGAACATGGCTGATAGTTGGATTTGGAAGCATCTCGCAGTGGAGGGATATTCTATTAGGAATTCACACGATTTGTTACAAAAACAGGACGCATATGTGGACTCTAATCTGTTTAATCTTTTGTGGAAAATTAAATCACCCGGCCTCTAAGGTTCAGGTTTAAAAAATATTACTTTTAAAAAAATTTAATGACCATATACTGATAATATAAAAAAATTTATATTATTTATCAATAAAAAAATTATCATAAGAATAACTTTTAAAATAATTATTATAAAAATTAATATATGATTTATGATTAGATGATAATATAAAATTATTTTATATTAGTAATGTATAATCTATTTTCTCTTAAAAATAAAATCTAAAATTATTAATTTAAAATTATCAAAATGTATTTTAACAATGTTATAATTTATTATATATAATTTATTTGTTGGATTTTTAATTGTTATTATTATAATTAGTTATTATAAATTTATATTTCATTTTCTAAAATATACCTTTTAACTAGAAGAAACTAAACATAAAATTAAGAATATCAAGTTCGAGTCTCAAATATTGTATTAAATATTAAAAATAAATTTTTTCCTATAAATATATTTGGAACTTAAAAAAACGCATAAACTTAAGTACGTTTTTTTAATTAAAGAGTATTTTATTTGTTACAACCTGTGGTGCTGCATGTGGTTGCACTATTTTATGAGATTCTTAAAATAGAGTATAATTTAAAATCGTTATTATTAGTTATAGGAAAAAAGTTTGCACCAATACCGGAAGTACATATGTTTCATTTAACTATCGAAAAGTCAAGCAATAAAAAAAATGGAGTTGGACGAAAATCACGCAAAAAAAAAAATACTCGTTTGTATACGCGAACGCGACATCAAAGCTTTCCGTACTAACCAATAATACTCATTTAAAATTCTAAAGAGCTCTCTCCAAACCAAAAAGAATATCGCTTAGTATTGATTTTTTATAATAAAAAAATGTTTTTTGTTTTACAGAAATGTTATTTGTATAGTAATTTTACAATTAAAATGTAATATTATATGATATGATTGAAAATATAAAGTGTAAAATTATATAAATATAAAATAAATACTAATAACATATTCAGTAACACACTTTTAAACCCATTAATATTCAACCATTAGTTAAAATTAATTAGAAATCACAATTTTTTATAGGTCTAATTTCTAATTTCTGATTTTATAAGTTTTAATAATTTTTAATTAATAAAAATATATTTTCTTAACTATGTTATTAGTATGAAGTATTTACCTAATTAATTTATGTTATGAAATCTGATTGATTATCTTTAATAAACTTTATTTTTCAATCATATTTTTTTATTCAAAAATTTGAATCCAAATTTTACGATCAAATCTAATATTATTCGAATTAATGAGTTATTGGTATTAATAATAATGTATCAGTGTGTGTTAGAAAGAATACTTTAGAGATCGAGTAATTAATATTACTACCACTCTTATAAATATAATTTCTTCTCTACTTATACTAGTACTATTTCTGATCCCAAATAATTACGGTTTAAGGATAATTAGTATATACGGATTAAGAAACATTTAATAAATATAAATATTAATATATTTAGTTTAATATTCCTTAGTTTAATATAAGATGTAAATGTGATTTGTTGTTTGCTGAATTGTTTTTTAAATAAATTATAAATGTAGTATTCCTCATAAAAATTAAATCTAATTATTTTTAAATGAAAACATATGTAAAAAAATAATTATAAAATTTAAAATTTGTAAATATTAATAATTTAAAATAAAAAATAAACTGAAGCATAAATAGTTTTCAACTTCCGCTGGTAGTAATTTATTTTAGCTGTCCAATACAAAATGCGAGCATTATTTGCCTTGTGATGTCATGAATTAACTATTAACGATATAAGACAACAGAAACAAGACAATTACCTTTTATTATAATAGTTGGTTGCGCATGCTCGATGTCGTGGATAAATTACCCTCGTAAAGTCAGAAGTATTCGTGTTTGTTTTAGACCACCGATACTCTAAAAAAATAATTTAATTTGGGCACAAGAAGCATCTATTATCTATATGTTATTTTGAAATTAACTTTCTTAGCGTCCAGCAGAGATTTGTCTAGTTAATTAAATTAAATTATATTAAATTTTTTATATTTCATAAAATTAGCTGAAACTGAAAAATTAACTTATTAAATTATAAATATTTAGTAAAATTAACAGCTAAAGTAACTAAAATATGTAAAATGATAAAAAATAATATAATAATAATTTATTTTAAAAGTATACTTTTGCAACAAAACTAATGGAAATTAAAGGCAAAATCTTTCTCTCAATCGCAATCCTATTTGGAGGGTTGAGTGAAAATAGGTTAGATCAAATTAGACTTTGTTAAACTTAAATATGTTCTTGATTAAAATTATATGGCTTGATGAGTTTGACATATTTACTTGACAAAGATTTTTTTATAGGTCCAACCTAACTTACATATAATTTTGACATGTTCTACAACCTTATTTAATGGCCTATTTTGTGATCATTTAATACCAACATAGGTGTAAAAATAATTAAATTAGAATTTATAAAAATCAAATTTAACTTGTTTGTATGATATAAATATATTTTTAAGATTTAATATGATATTCATAATAATTTAGTTAAAAATGTATTTTGCAGTAGAACTTCTAAATAAGATATAAATTTATCTTTTAATTAAACTTAATTATAAGCTTTAGCTTCTGCATCTCGAGGACTTTTATAGTTTTATATTCTAAACAACTTATTTTAAGCCAATGAAAGGCCTGTTAATTAAAAAATTAAGCTAATGAAAGACGTGCGTAGTTATATGATTTTAATTCTCAATTATATATAACGAAAGTTTTAAGCATTCGTACTAAAACTAGGAGTAGCACTGACTTTTATATTAATTAGTATTAGGACTATTTTCAAATTTCATAAAATCATATAGATAATTAAAGCATGTTTGAGACAGATAAAATTTGGAAATTTTATCTGTTTTGTAGAAAAAACTGTTTACTAAATAATCAATATGTTGGGCAGGTGCTAAAATTTGCTAAAATATCTTTTTTTAATTAGTTTTTTTTTATTTTTCTACAGTTTTTTTTTTCCTTAAAAATGTTGTCGTCAAATTATCTCGAAATTTTTTAATGACTTTTTTTCCTTTTAGCTTCATAATATCCTTTTAATGTGGAGTTAATATTCTCAAATCTAAATACGCTACTTTAGGCAGGTGATGTAAGTTGATATTCTCAAATCTCAATATATGTAGTTTTATTATTTTATTTTAGTTTAGTTTTTTTATTGGATATTTCTTACTTTAACTATTACAAACTACTGGTGGGTATTATTTAATTTCATTTTTTTAATAATTACTGCTTATTAATTTTGTAAAAATTATGAGTATTTTATTCTACCCATTAGGAAAACATTGGTAGTGGGTAACTGCTTGGTTTGTAATTAGTTGTTTATTGTAGCTTTGCCTGGAACGTTATCACGTTGACGTGCCTTCCTTAATTTGATCTTAATTTGTTTTTGCGAAAGTGTACTCGGCTTAGTTGTTTAATGTGACAGAAGAAAATGCCCAGTGCCTCCTAGCTGGGAGCAAATAAATTAGTTGAAAGATTAAGTGCTTGAATCGATCTAGCTAGCTAAAGCTTAAAAGGGAAGGCAACAAGTCAAATTGGGCGTGAAGCCATCAAGGATATAGATAGAACTAGTTTCACATTTGTGGTTGGTCATATATATGTTTGGAATCCTGAATTTTGTACATCACAGCCAAGCTCTCGCAATTGTAGTTATGGAGTGCATGTACTAAAAAACACTAGTTTATAATTGGAGTAGGTGAAATCCTGGAATCGGTCCGGTAAGTGAGTGACATTCCCATGCGAGTGTGGGTTTGTTTCAAATGTCGCACATACTCATACATATATATGCATACTAATCACTATTGACCCTCACTTTCATCCTTATTTTCTGACTTGTTTTTTCTTGCCTCTGCCCATACCTCTTCTTACATTAGATAAGATAATTTGTCTGCCACAAATTATTTAATTCATCAATACACTAGTTAGTAGTCTTTCCATTTTTCTAATTATTACAAATTACAATACTTAATAAATTATCTCACCTCTCTCTTCAAAGTATACTCTACTCAGTACTCACCTTCCAAGTTCCAAGACCACATGCCTTTTGCATATCCACGTTTGCAAATTAATACTATCAGATTATTAGGATTACGCGGCTTCTCCACAAATCTAACCATATTAATGCCATGGGTGCGCGCTAGACTGCTTGTAGTACATTTCTGATTTGCAACCAAACCGACAAAAACTAGACTACGCACGCAACTGCTTCGTTGTACGAATTTGAGTAAAATTCTAGTCGTGTGGGACTTATGTTTATATATAATAGAAAAACCATGCATATTTATAGCTTTAATTTTTTGTGTGTTCGATCATTTTGCAATTTGACATGGTTCCGTAGCCATTCATTTTCAATTGGCATCCTAATCTGCTTGTTTAATTTCTATTTAAAATTGAATATAAACCTTCAAGTAACAGAAAAAAAGAAGCTTGCTAAAACATTTATATGCTCTCTTTAATGAAGTTTCCGCCAAGACTCTGATATACAGTACTACGATTGTATAGAGATTAGTTCCCCCTTTAGCACTCCAATCTTATCAAGATCGAACTTTTTTTGATCTAATGGTTAAAAAGATGACACAATACTCCTGCTTAATTAGAATCATACCCCGTAACAATATTCTCACCCACGTGTTATTGATAAAGGATGAAAGGTCGAATGAATTACGAAGTAACAAGAATGTAGGAGGAGAATGTCTTTTATTATACTATAATCGATCTATATACAACTAGATATGTGTGGGGGTAAGGGTATAAATTAAATAATAGAGAGTAATAAAGAAATGCTATTAATACATTTTTCTAACACTATTAATTATTGATTAAAATTATAAAAGTATGTGAGTTTTATTTGTCCATAAATTTCAACTAATAAACAGAAAAGTATATTAGATAATGGAGAGAGCCGGTAAATTAGTCCGTGATCCAAAAGCGATATCATAGATCATATCAGGCTACGGTCAATTTGACTATGAAATTCATCAAATTCCCATCTCAGTTTTCTAGTCCCAAAGCTCAGTCCTCAGTCAGAGAATTTCACTTCGTTTAAAAGTACCTCCCTTTTTTACACTTCCCTCATCTGGCTCTTCCAACCACCTTTTCTCCTCACGCCTTATATATTTTTTTCCCTAACTTGCTAGTAGTACGTTCCACACTAGGCGTCTCTAAGCCCATTTATTCATTCATTCTTCCCCTGCTCTCATAATGAAGGTAAGTCTCCTTTCTCTCAAAGAGAGATCGAAGAAACACGTTATCTTACATTAGTTCACGTTATTCATACCACCAGAATTTTTTTGCTTTTGTCATTTACAGTTCCTCAGCTGGATGCAAAACAAAATTGGTGGAAAACAAGATAACAGAAAACCAAACACATATACAACTACTCGTAAGTTTTCTACTTCATTTATTTTTCTTTTGTTTCTCCCTGAGTTAATATAATGCATGATTTTTCTAGTAATACAAATGTAAGAATATTCGTTGCCTGAAACACACACGAGCTTCTGTCTTTAATTTGAAGGAAACGATGAAAGAAATAGAAACATAGAGAGACGAACATATATATGTTTTCTTGTGTTTCTTACTTTACTTATAAGTAGATTCTTATGTTATAAAAAGGGGAGTGGGTGGATTTTTTTACATGTCAATTGCTAGAGAATAAAGTCATATCATTGTAAAAGTTTAGACTTTTAGATGCATTCTTGGGAATGATTTATGTATTAATTAATTTTCAAAGTACCTCAAGAAGAAAGGTTTATTATATATTTCAGAATTTTAGTTCACACATGTTTTGGCTTGCTTTTGTAAGATGTTAGCTTTTGACCTTTTTTGTGCTTCGGTGTTCGATATAACTAAATCATCTCTGGTTGCATGAACGTGCGATCAGATCTATTAAGAAAGGCACGGACCCAGTAAGGAGATCTTAATTATTTATAAATGCACTCTATATGTGTATATCCTTTTCCTCTTAACAATTTTTATCATTTCATTGCACATCCTAAATCATAACGATCCATTGAATACATATATTTCTCACTAATACAATAATTTTGAACATAAAATAATTAACATCATAGATAATGTAACATATAATTAATTTAATTTTTTATTTTCTATATAATCATATCTTTAGAAGAGTTTTTAAAATTAAAAGGTAAAATAACAATTATCCTATTCTAATTATAAAACAAGGTGTTATATTTCAGTGGAATGTTTAGGATCTAAGTTGCCACATATATGATCATTTTTCCTTATCCTTTGACTTTTTCTTCTTAGATTAGAGTACTAATTAACTTTCCCATAGTGTAGGAGTTTATCATAACCTCTTAAAAAAATACAATAATCATAATTAAGTTATATAATATTATCACTTATTATTTTCATTTAATAAATTTTTGTATAATATTTTTATAATATCATTTCTTTATACAATCAAGTATCTTATCTCACATTTTTTTTCTATTTTTTTATACCCACCCACACATACAAAGAGCATTTATTAACCTACTCTAACTAAATAATAAATAGTCATATGTTCACAAACGTACAAGCATTTGTTAAAAATAAGTTATAACTAAATATTGATTATCTTAAAATATATTAGCTAACTTATTTTAACTAAAAAAATAAGTGAATATACATTAACAAATATTTATATATACTTCTCTAAAAAAATATCTATGTATATATAATCTTTGTACAAGGACAAATGAAAAAGATGAAAGATAAAAAGAAAAATAAAAAGAATTATCATCTATATAACCATAGGTAGACTCATTTTGAGTAAATACAAATAAAATATTATATTAGAAGAAGAAAATATCCATAAAGATAAAAAACAGGTATCACAAAGTTTATAACTATTCACACTGTTCATTGATGTGGATCTCCTTAATGTTATATTAATAAATATATAATAATTAAATATTCAAAGTATAGAACAAGATTGTATTTTGAGAACTAATAGAAACTATGTCTAATAGAAAGAGTTGATCTCTTACAAGGTTAAGAATATATATATATATATATATATATATATATATATATATATATATATATAT
>CM023959.1:34390837-34579987 GCA_013407115.1 Glycine latifolia | reverse complement strand
GAATCCTCTCTAAAAAAAAGTATTTATTCACTACAAGGAAAATGACATATGCCTACAGATAAAATCTGTCACTGTAAATCAATAATCTGTAGGTAAAAGTATAATTGACATTTACCTTCAGACACTTTCCCCGTCAACTTTGAGGGGGCGTACTGTGACAATTATTAGTCTGTATGTACAAGTTTTACCTACGGACAATCTTTACCTATGAAACTTCTAACCGTAGGTATAAGTCATTAACGTATACCTACAACCTCTAACTGTAGGTAAAAGTCATTAACATATACCTACAGTCTCCAACTGTAGGTAAAGGTTATTAACTTATGCCTACCATTGAAAGATTGTAGATACAAACCATTAACTTGTACTTATAGGCTTTAACCGTAGGTAAATGTCAAATTTTTATTATTATTATTATTATTATTATTATTATTTAGTTATCTAGATAAAATGAATATCAATTGTATCTAAGTTAATCGTCTAAGCTATGCAATAAAGTAATTGTCTTACTTAACAAAAAAGTTCTACTAATTTTGAAACATTAGAGCACACATTGAAAATTGACAAATGCAGACTAATTAAACTCCTCTCTACCTGAGGGATGAAGGGAACAAATGTCTCTTTTTCAGGGAAGTCACATAATCACAAAAATAAATAAGAGTATTTATGTATCCCAAAATACTTAACAAAGATGAGATGATATCTATTATCCACAATAACCAACAGAGTAGTCACATCCAAGTACAATTACATAATCACAAAAACAAACAAAAGTATTTATGTCCCAAAACACCTAGCCAAGCTGAAATGATATCCAGATTCACAATAACCAATAGAATAGCCATATTCAAGTAATCACCAATCTGCACATTTATGAACTAAGTCACCAATAAATTTTAAAATGATCAAGCATATATTAAACTATTAAAATAAATCAAACAGAACTAATAACGCAAAAGAAAAGAAGAAGACCTAAATGTCAAAACGTGACCTTTACTACTTTTTTATTTTTGATGACTGAATGTTACTTTAGTACAAATTCAAAGAATTACAGCTTAAAAAAACCAATTCAAATAGTAAATTAAACAAATTTGAGTCAATCCTCACCTCTAGTTAGGATCGCTTGTAATTTAATGATTGTTACTAGTAGAACCATTTATAGGTACCTAAATTAAAAGAATGTTTTTCTTTGTAAAATATCATATCATAGTTAAATCTTTGAATGTTATTATTACGAGAGAGAACCATATATAGACACTGAACAATCTAAGTGTGAAGCATTTAAATGTGTGTGAGATAGATAGATAATAGAACCAAAAGCTTTCACTGGATAGAGCCACGTAAGTTATATATAAGCTGACTTCAAATTAAAGTCGTCACCATATATGGCATAATAATAGCAACGTGTCCAAATAAAATGGCAATGATCAAGATTCACGAGACTCCAACAAATAAAATGGACACAGTAAATAAACAAAAGAATAGTCACTATTCTCTCTCCTCTTTTAATCTAATTTATGACACATTTTATTTTATTGCACAGGTACAATATTATTTATTCAATAAATCAGTGATAAATTTTGTATTCTCATTCTTCCATTTTTTTAGAGACATTCTTCCATGTTTATTGCCTAGAAAACAAAATAATTTACTACCATGTTTCGCAGTTACGAATTTTTTTTTATTAAAATAAATGTAAATTTTTTTAAAAATTATGAAAGTTTTTGAGAAAGAACTTGTAAAAACAAAAGTAAACATATATACCCTTATTTTTTTCTACCCCTATACCATAATTTTTCTTTCATTCATTATAAAATGGTTAATCAAGTAACTATTATAGGAAAAAAGATATTTGGACAAAGTATACAACTAAAGTGAGATAGAAAAAAAGATAACTAATTAATATGATTGATAACGTATAACTAGAAAAGAAAGATAGAAAAATTATGAGTTTTAATTAAATTTTTTTTACACATTAAGTACTATTTTAATTAAATTCTAACTAATGCTATGTAACAACCATTAATAAAAAACTAATTTCTTTTAAAAGTTTCATTTTCCAATTTTTATCTACTCCAGCATGTCTTTAGACCCACCAATCAAAGTACTTCCCCATCCATTCACACCACGTGGTGGCAATTAATATTCCCCAATCAACTAAAAGTAAAAGTTGGCCTAAGAAACTTTGACTTTTCTTTTTAACTTTAGTGAGTTGCTGCAGCCAATTATGAAAATTAAGCCACCAACAGGTTACACGTAGCTTCCAAAGATTTAATCAAACCGAGTATCTGAGTTTTCAAATTACTATGAAGCTATATACTCAATACCATCCCAAAAAACACACAGTAAAATTGCCACAAACAATTCATAAGCACATACACATAATTTCTAGATTATTTTGAATAAACAAATCTTTATTTTGAATAATCTAGATTATTTTTTACATTTAATAAAGCATTATAAGGACAGTCTTTGTAATAAATGATTTATATAAAGGGAATAAGATATATGTTTCAGAATAACATAATAAATACTTACCTTGTGTAGAAAAAACATGTCATATCAAAAACAGAAAGTTGAATATGTATCCACAAAGGCACGGCACGCCAAATTTGAATATGTATCCAGAAAGGCAAAACTTCATGACAGTGAAATAAAAGTATAACTAAGGGATTGGTAACCACATAAAAAAAGGGGAATAATCACACCGAGCCAACAAAAACTAAGGCATGAGCTAACAAGCACCAAACAAAAACTAGAAAACGAAATCAAATAGAATTTAATTACTAATTCCAAGTTTTCAACCCTTAAAATAAATTATTAAATCGCTTACCGCAACAATTCACAGCTTGTGCTTTTATGTTGTTTCCCAATTGAAAAACAAGGGTCCGTCTGTGAAGTGTGAAGAACCATAGAAGAACACAAGTCACCAACAATTTGTGCATTCCAAAAAAATTTCAAGTTAGAATCTACACTCAGTGATCAGGCATCACCATTCACAGTACGCACTAAACCTAACGCTAATAACAATTGATTGATTGTCAATGTCGGATCTGGAGGTCACAATGCATTCGTTACTAGCTATATACATAATTTTATCTTAATTTACAAGTATCATAATGAAAAAATCTCTTATTGTAATTCCTAATCTATAAATGTTGGTGAGGAATCGGAAACATTGAAATCGAGAGAAACAACCTGATTTTTTTCATCATTGATCACAATTGTGAACACAATCAAGACACTATTGTTTCTACGAATGGATAAGAGTGAATTAAAAGAGGAACGAACCTGTGAAGAAATCGCCACCCTCGTACCAGCGACGTACTAGTGCGGCACTATTGAGTTGTGAAGAAAGGGATCCTAATACTACGGCATGTTTTATGAATTATTTTTATGCTTTTCTTTCAGACCCTAATACTACGACATGTTTTTCTTGTGTCCAAACACATAATTACTTCCTGCACCCCTTTTTTTGCTTCCTCACCTCCTTAATACTATGTAAAGGACAATATATGGACAAATAGATGAATAGATATAGATAAATTATTTTTCATTGATTTCATGAATTAAGTTCAATGAGTCAATTATTAAATGAGTCTCAAACTATATATTAAAAAGTGTATTGTTAGTCTTTATCACAATTCAATTAAAAAAGTACAAAAATATTTTTGGAGTTTTACCTACGTAAAGTAGTTGAAGGTAGAAGTCATTTTTAGTTTTAATGAATTTTCTTACACCAAATAACGGTAGGTACATGTTATTAAGTTTTACCTACGTTAATCAATTGTAGGTAGAAGTATTTTTTTTGTTTTACCTACACTAACTTATGACTGTAGGCAAAAGGAGTCCGTAGGCATAAATCATTTTTCTTGTAGTGATTTTAGGGTCCAATCATTTTCTCACTAAACTTTAATCCTTAAAAAAAAGGAATAACATTGAATTTATCTCATGGATTATGTTAATTCATGCTTTTAGGTTTAAAATCTTTTAATTCAAAATAATTTATTATTTTAAACTATTTGAGGAAGATTTTTTTTTAATTCAGGATATCACTTGACCAAGAGGAAGATTAATCTTCCAAAATATTAAAATTAATTTAAGAGAATGATGTTTCCTAAAAAAAGAAAATATCTAGAACCTTATAATTCTTAAAACATGAAAATACTCTTAATATTGCATTGAATATTTTCTATTTCAATCAAGATTTTTTTAATATTTTTTAATTATTTAAAATACTATCTATTTTCTTTATAATTAATATTTTTAATTTTATTTTTCACTATGGAAACACTCACTGAATAATGTCTTATCGTATTTAAATGTCTTTATTTTTGTTTTATGTTAATCTTCATGCATTGTATGATCATCCTAATTAAGAAATGTTGATTTGATAAAGCAGCTCCTTTTTCCTGACAAATTAGCTTGCTGCAAGTTATAATTTATAATTCGGGTGTGCCTCCAAAACTTAATGTCGCTATTGATTAGTGATCCCCTGGGCAAACGGTGTTTTTTTCCCCTGAATTTGTTCCACTCTAGGGCTAGGATAACATCCCTTCTTGTGAGAATTGAAAAATGTTGTCATTTGGAACTGCACAGATGATGCAAAACAAGAGCCTCGTGAAGAATTCAGCGATTGGCCTGATGGTTTACTAGCCATTGGTACATTTGGAAATAGCAATGAAGTAAAAGAAAAGACAGAGAAGCACATTCTCAGAGAGGATCCATCCTCGTCAGAGGAAATAGCAGACTTCACTCCTGAAGAAATCGGGAAACTACAAAAAGAGTTAACTAAACTGTTGAGACAAAAACCCAATGTGGAAAAGGAAATTGCTGAGCTTCCTCTGGACCGATTTCTCAATTGTCCATCAAGCTTGGAGGTTGACAGGAGAATCAGTAATGTACTTTGCAGTGATTCAGAAGACAAAGATAAAGATGAAGAAGAAAGAGAAGAAGAAGAAGAAGATATTGAAAAGACACTCAGTGTCATACTTGGTACATTCAAAGAGATTTGTGCAAATAACAGCAAGAAAGCAATTGGGAAGAAATCAATTTCATTTTTGGTGAAGAAGATGTTTGTTTGTAGAAGTGGATTTGCTCCAGCAACGAGCCTTAGAGACACCCTTCAGCTCCAAGAATCAAGAATGAAGAAGGTACGCTGTCCATTTGATGTTTATTTGTGGGTCTGCGTCTGCTTAAATAATTGAGACATTAATGTAAAGTAATATTGTATACAGCTTTTAGGGACAATTCTTCACAAGAAAATGAACTCCCAACATTCTTCTCGGGCATTGTCCCTCAATAAGCGCATCGAGGACAGGAAGATGCCAAAGGAGGATGAAGCTGAAAATGATGATGGCTGTAAATGGGTCAAGACTGATTCTGAATGTATGTAACTTCATATCATAGTGACCCTTCTTAACTTGCCACACATTAACCAAATATTTTTTCTTGTTGCAGATATTGTTTTAGAGATTTAAATCCACCTCAATTTTCAACAGCTCTTTCTTTGCGTGTCAGGTAACCTTCAGCAAACACTTCTTGACTTGTGTTGTGTGTTTGGCACATGTTATTGTAAGTGTTGCAAAGATAATAAATTTGCAAAGTTACCATTTATTTTGCCTCAGATCCAATCAAGAAGCCAAGGATATACAAACTATTACGAGGAAGCGTGAAATGGAGCTCATTTTTTTTAATAGAGCTTCTCTGTGATCTTGCACCGAGAAATGAGTGGCTCAGATCAGCAGTATCTCTCTGTTTTGTTACTGGCGCTTCCCTTGTTTTTTTTTCATGGTTGTTTCTGCGGATGCAGAGCAACTCATGTTATACTTAATGTCTAAATCATAAAAAAGACATAACTGATATGCACGGAAAAGTTTGACATTGTGAACACTTCTCATGTAGAGGCTGGAGCTTTGTGACTTTTTTATTCAATTGCTTGGACTTCGTGTCATACCCTATTTCTGTCCAGGTAAAATAAAAAATGAGGATAAAAAAAAAAAAAAGAAAATGATGATGATAAAAAAAAAGAAGAACAAGATAGCAAAAAGGAAAAAAAAAGTATCATATAGAAAAGAAAAGAAAAAAAAAACACTAAGCCTATTAGATTAATAAAAAAAAAGCTACAACACCATATAAGGGAGAGGCTAAAGCATTAATTGCAAGAAGGTGGAGGTGCAGATCCCAAGGAAAGGAAAGGAGCCAATAGTATCGCATCATTTGACATTGAAGCCAATATAAAATCTTCTTTTCTAAAAATAAAAAAAATATACATATTTCTTTTTTCGAATAAACAAAAAATAAAACCAACATAATTTATGTTCGTAAGGAAAAATAAATAATTAAAAAAGTTACTTTATTTTAACACACTTGATTAAAGGCTGTCGTCTTCATGACGAATGTGTGGGGTGCTAACACCTTCCCTGTGCGTAAATGACTCCCGAACTCTTTTTCTCTAAAATCGTAGACTAAGCCTTATCTTTTTGGTTTTTCTGACGTTTTTCTTAAATAAACGTTGGTGGCGACTCCATCTCAAGTTTTTCCTTTTTTGGGAAAGCTCTTTTTTTCATCGTCGTCCCCGTCGACACTTCGAAAGGTTATTATTGAGATGGAATGCAAAACAGTGATTGCTGCCGTTATTAGAACATGCAAATACAGGCTAGCTAAATTTGTAACTCATTTAGCTAAGACGTCAAAATTATATGCTGGCTCCAAGTTTTTTATTATTTTGCCAACTTGTATCCACGATACCATATTTAATGTAATGAAATGAGCTTTGTCTTTGTTTAGTAAAAAAAAAAGTATCAAAACAAATACATGATAGCAAGGAGATAAAGACCGAGTATTTTTATTGAATGGGCTCTTCCAACTCCTACTTCCAGAACCAACCAGTGATTTTCAGGAATTACTAACCTCCTACAATACATTCATACCCTTTCCCAAATTCTCTAAAAACTTATTTAATAATTTCCCTCTAACTGCTAACTAACAGTTAGTATCTGTCTAACAAACTAACCAAGATCATCGACTTCTCCATCTTCTATTCCTATCAATATCTTTCCCTTCAAGATCAACCTTGTCCCCAAGGTCCAGGTAAAGAAAAACAGTCTGCATTTCATCAACAAACAGTTGGCACTTATGTGAAAGTGTCTCCGACTCAGATGATATTGGGCGTTGGGATTGCTTATATTTTGGAAAGTTTTGAAGGCTTATTGGAGCGAAGGCTTTTTCATGAACATAACTTATAACTTGCATGATTTGGTGAAAAAGATACAAAATTCAAGCAAAGTACATATTTCCTTATTTTTATATGTTGACAGTGAGACTACCGGAAATCGAGGTCATATTTCATAAGTCATTCCAACCTTGAGAAGTCTGTTGCGATGGATTGCGATGGAATTCTGGCCTTGTCTAAAGTTCTTTCTGAAGAAGCTATACACATAGTTGACAACAATCTTATTCAAGATGGAGGAATTTGGGTGAGCAACTACCTCTGCTTCTGCTAGCATATAGACGATGCCCTTCTCCAACGCTTTGTCTATGAATTTGATTTCTTCTTCAGCTCCCTGGATGGGTGGGGCAATGAAAGAGGATGACTTGGTCGCACTGGCCCCCAATGTTCGAATGGAGTCGGATGAGGCTGGAGACGCAGCAGTTTGATCTGGGATTAATCTTTTGGAAGAACTGATGGCCTTTCCATCCTTAGCTACTGCTGTTATCATCTCAGTCTCTGCTGATGCATGTTCAGTTCCAGTTCCCTCAACCTCGAGCATATAGTTCTCTTGTTGAACGAATGCCTTGAGATTTTGTATCAACTGCGACTCAAACTCTGCAGGATCATCGAGCACGTCATTGTAACCATGCCTCACAACACAACGAAAAACTCTGTAATCTCTCGGCTCCACCTGCCGAAACAAAAAGCGCTCCTCTGATGCAACTCTACTAACAGGAATTGCCTTGATGGAGACAAACACAATAATTGAATGGATAGATGGTATGCTGTCTATTAAGTGTGGGAATATGGGAGGAATGCCTTGTACTAGCTCTGAGTACAGAAGTCCGATTCCGGGCACTCGCCTTACGTCTGGGTTGTTGGCCAGTTCATTCAAATACTCACTTGAAACCTTGTTTTTCAATTCAAACATGTATCTTTCTTTGTGAACATAATGCCAGATTCCCATCACCGCCGTCAAGAACAGAGCCGATACAATTGGAAGATACCCTCCTTCTGTAAACTTGGTTAGTTGAGAAGAGAAATAAACAATCTCAATGAAACCGAATCCCAAAAAGAACAGACCCACGCGCCACAGACTCTTTTTCCACAAAACAAGCATTATAAGCGAAACTAGTGTTGTTGTGATCATCATATCACCAATAACTGCAATCCCTGCACATTTCAAATCAAACATACACCACTTGTCATGCTTTGTTAGTTTGAGTTAATTAGCACTAGTACTCCTACTACTAATTTTTTAGCCTGGCATGTAGTACTGTAGTAGATTCTTTAAATTCCTCAAACTGGTAATAAATATATAGAAAGATAGACATTAAGGATTTATTACCATACGCATGGCTAATCTTTTCTGTGGTTTTGAAGGCAGCACAGACCACAATACATGCAATCATGAACATGTAGTTGATCTCAGGAATATACACTTGACCCTGATGTTTAATCGAAGTGTGCACTACCCTAACTCTTGGGAAACAACCTAGACTTAGGGCCTGGGATATAATAGAGAATGCTCCCGAAATCATTGCCTGGCTAGCTATAATGGCAGCAGCAACAGCAACAACAAATGTTGGCCAATATAAGGGATCTGCATTATTCACAATTAATATAGGGGAAAAATCAATTAATTAATTGAGCTTTACTAATCAAACGAACTTCCACTCGTTAATGATCTTCTTGCTCTTTATAATTAAACAACTTACCCGGTATACTATCATAGAAAGTATTGGCCACTTTCTCAGGGAACTTCCGTAGAAATGCTGCTTGCCCAATATATGCAGTCACTATTGCAGGACATGTGATGCAAGAAAAGCTAATCTGCAACACATTATAACGTATGATCAATTTAAGAGCAACTAAACAATCAACTGTAGCTCGAAACAATTTCTATGCCGGAATTGACCACAATGTCTACAGGGAACGCACTGATGAGGTCGCATAAGAACCAATCTGTGTGAGCAAATGTAAATATATAATGTATAACAATAATGTAAATAAAATTAGTTATGTGTACAACGTAACATTAAATTTTTTCAGCATATATATTCCCAAAACTGAAAGTATATATTTGCGTTTTACAAGGATATATTTATTACTTACTTGAATGGATCGTACATTAAAGTGACCCAAGTCAGCAAACATAGCCTCGGATCCTAAGATTATATGTATCTTAGTTAGAATTAAAGGTTTTTACAATTTAATTAAGAAAATTTAGAATAGATGCTAGTCACCTGTTATGCACAAAAAGACTCCACCAAGTGATATCCATCCTTCCTTGCCGTTCCGTTTGAAGTAATCATATATATATTTTGGATTAAAAGCACGTAATACGCCAATGTCATATTTAAATAAATTGTAAAGGCCAATTCCACCAATGAATAAAAACCACACCAAAATTATTGGAGCGAATGCGAACCCCACTTTATCTGTACCAAATCGTTGCACATAAAATAGGACTACCAAGATTGCTACAGTGATCCCCACAACAGCATCTGGAGAAAAGAAAAGAAAAAGCGGGCGCACATAAAAAATGACATATGTCAACTTATAACAAATTTTATTGCTCTTACGATTAAAAGGGAAAAGAAATAAATATATTTTATTTACGTACCTTGACCTAAAGATGTACTGATCCCACTTACCGCGGAAAGGACTGCACACACATTAAACAATATAATAGTGTCAAGTCACCTTTTAAATTCATGAGGTACATGTACATGGTGAATATTTTACAAATAATTTTTGTTTTACGTTATTCCTTTAATCGTTTATTTTTTCACACGCGCAGATTAAATTTCTTCTAGTGTGAAATCGTTACCAATGTTTCTTTAGCTTGTGAATGAAATTATTTAAATTAATGTGAAAATTTAATAAGCGAATATACCATAAAATATAAATAGAAAGATGAGACACATACACATAATTAATTATTTATTTAAATTTTGAAACCTGAGATTGATGGTGTTAGAATCCCGTCTCCTATGACCATGGAAGTTCCCATTATAGCTAGAAGTAAAAGCACAATCCGCCCAACATGACTGCCCTCAAGCTTCTGCTTTAGTTTCTGGGCTCGTTTCACCTCAGTAGATGGTGTTTCAAGTTTGTATTTCGAAAGCTCCCTGTCCTTTGGTTGTTGATTTGGAATTAAACTCATATTTATATGCCTACAGATTAGTGAATAGAGTGCAAACGCTCCACCTATATATATATATATGCACAAACTTATTAGTGGTGGTAGTATTATACTTTTATTTTTATTATTATTATTTTGTAAAACCTTGCCAATATACTATAAATAAATGTCATTAATTTTGGAATCGAGTATTTAAAAGTATAAAAAAAGTGAATATATCTAAACTGACTGGTACGTACAAGTTATATTATATATATTTATATTTTATAAAATCTAAAATATTACTATAATAATATTTGTTGATTTTTGTGACAAAACTTTAATTAAAATAAATATACTCGCAACACATTTCTTTTAATTTATTATATGTCTTCAATTTATAAATAAAATAATTCAGTGGACAAGAGGCACCCAAATATATATTTTTTGTGTTGTGATAAAATGTCTTCTAAAATTCGTTATTCATTATTTTTTCTTTTCTTTTTTTAATTATTTGTCTACTTTAATTTAAATATTTCATCTTGTTTAAATCTTCTTTCACTCCAATTTCATTCCAACCAAATATTTTTATCTTTCACTTTCTTTTAACTCCTTTTCATCTCTTTACATTCCTCACATACACAATCCTTATTATAAGTTTCAAATAAAAAGTGTGACTCGGGTTTTATTATAAGGTTCAATCTAAAATATCTTAAAATATCTTGTGCATTAATTATTTTTTTAAAATATTCTTAATTAAAGTCAATTTTAGAATGAAATCACAAGTGAAAAAAACATAATTCATTAAATTCTTAAGAAATATGATAAAGAGAATAGCGCGGAATAAAGAGTGTGTTTGTAAACTTTGTTTACAGGAGTAATTTTGAAAAACAAATAGCTGTTTATGACAAATTTAATCATCTCAATTAAATTCACTAATTTTTTAATTTAGGATAATTAGTTAATTAGGTCTTGTAATAAAGATTGAAGCTAGAGAGTAATATTTTACACTAGTATTTCATAAAAAAATTATACAATTCCCTAAGAATTCGTTTGATTTGCCAAAAATTATTATACCGGACAATCCAAATATTTGTGTTCCAAATTTATTTTAAAAAGAAATTATGAGACAAAACAAATTAAATAGATGAGAACATGACAAAAATTTAATTATTTGTTAATCAGAAAACCTTGTATAAATATTATTATGTTGTATTTTGAATTCACATAATATATAATAAAATAAATTATATTAAAATAATTAATATTAAAAAGAATATTTTAAAAACAATTATATTATTTTATTTGTGTTATTCATTATTCATTAAAAAATATACCCTAGAATGTATCAAACACATCCTAATATTCTTTATCTTTTATATTAATTAGATTTTTTTTGTCTATACTTGTTTTTTATTTTATTTTCTCACTACATACAATAAATAATTTAAAATATGTTAATTTTTTATTTATTTTTTTATTAACATTATATAATGATAATTAAAAAGAGATATTTTCAAAACATAATATAATAGAAGACAGAAAAACAAATGAAAACATATATAAACGACAATAAGTTAATGCTTTTGATAAAATCAAGAACAAATTAAAGATCCAGATTTACTAAAAAGACAAATTTGATACCAATACCAAAGCAAATCAATCTGATTTTGTTATATGGCTACAAAGCTTTACTTTCTTTCATTTTTTATTTATAATTAATAAATGTAGTTAATATTTTTAATTATATTAAAACTAAGTTTAATTTTTGGTATTATTAAAAAGAGAAAATATTTATTATGAAAATCACAAGAGAACCTAAAAAATGTCATTTACAACACAATTTTACATATCCTAATCAAAATATTTATTTTTTAGTTTCTTAACTAATGTTGTAAGGTACTGATTAGTATTGCATAATTTTTAAATATTCACTTTATTTCAAAATAAGTGTCACCTAGGTTATTTTACACATACTAAAAAAAGCCAAAAAATATGTGATAGATAATGCTAATTTTACAAAAGTAACTTTAGTCATTGAAAAGCTAAAGTGAAATTTATTAGTAGTATTAGTGAAAAAATAATTGATATTATATTGAAAATTATATATGATACTTTATGTTGGAATGATTTTTTTTTTCAAATGTGATATATATTTTGAGACGGTGGAGTAATTATAATTTTTATAATGGGTATTGAAATTTGAAACTTGAAAGTATTAAAAATGAGGTAAAGATGATATTTTCATATAAGCGTCAATTAATTAATTAGGATTTTTTTAAAAGTTTAAAATAATGTTAGTTATTATTGTGTCAATAATACTCTTTAAATATAAAGAAATTAAAAATACATGTGAAAAAATTAATCAATAAAAAGGGGTTGAGAGGAAAGAAAAAGAGATCTAAATTTCCCATCCATCAATAAAGTGAGGGCTTTCCGAACCTTTCCCACCCCTTTCCATTCTTCCTTCCCCTATACTCTACCATAATATGAAATTGGGTCAGTATAAAAAAATATGAAATTGAACTTGAATTTCTTAATAAATTACAAAAGTGGTGTTTGAATTTTATAAATAAAAAGAAAGACCAAACTAAAAGTAATTAGATGTGTTCTTTTTTATATATAAAAAAAATCATAAACAAGACTAATAAATACATCATGCCAATGCATAATGACTAAAAAAATAGCTCAATGTCAAACGACATTAAAAAGGAATAAGGTAATAGTATTATAATAAATTTGGACACATACATAAGAATAAAAACAAAAACTATACTTTAGAAAAGATAAATCAAGAAAATATAAAGCCCGTCTAGCTAACCAAAGGTGGAAGACGGAAGGTTGACATACCGTTGCCGTTGTCGTTGGCCCACAATACGATGAAGACATATTTAAGCAAAGGTATGAGCAGAATGGTATAGATGATGAGAGACAAGACACCAAGAATGTCATCATTGTTGTTAATTTTTTTAGTGAAAGTGCTTGCATACACATAAAGTGGTGATGTACCAATATCACCATATACAACCCCGATGCTTTGAAATGCTAAGCTCAGCGTCGTCCTCCAACCCATCTGTTGTAGTAATTAAGATGCCAAGTAAAGAATAAATTATATTGGCATGATCGAATATATAGAAGAGTTGGTTAACGTGTAATTAAAAATTAACATGTATGGATCAGTACCTGGTAGGGATTGTGTGCAACCGTAGAAAGTCTTCCAGCTTCTAAATTGAGAGAATCTATGCGGCGTAGCTTTGCCCATGATACCTTTCGGTCTTTGAGCTTCAGGCTCTCCTCTGCAGTCTCCTTTCCTGTGTCCATCTCTTCCACCATGCTCGTTCGATCTACTTCTCCAGACATCTTCCTTCAGCTAGCACTTATATATATATATATATATATATATATATATATATATATATATACTCTCACTTCTCGATCTTCTTTTGGTTGGAGATGTTAAGGTTGTGTTTTGCACTGGTTTTTATAAGCACACAAGTCAGATCTTGATACCCTCATTCATTTCGACATATTATTTTATCATCAATATTAATATGTCTTTTTTTTAAAGTTAATTTAGAATATGTCTACATTACAGAAATGAGATTAATTTTAATAAATTCTCATTATAATGTTTTTTATTTATAGAATCATTTAATTATGTTTTCTAAAATTACTATTAGAAATTTAAGAATTTTTTATATAATAATTCATAATTAATTAATACATATCATGTCGTGACAAAAGTGGTATGAATGTAAAAAAAATGTACAGAAAATATTTTTTTATTATTTATAATGGAGAAAATATGTTATAATTCTTTATGATGAAGCCCAAATTAGTAAGGTTCACCTTGTACCAAAAATAGTACACTTGTCACCTTAATTTATCAATTTAACTATTTCTACACAGAGGCTAATGTATAAAAATTATTCTCCTTTGATACTAGCTAGAAAATGTAACATTTAAATAATGATAAATACCTATTTTATTATCTAAAAATATGAGATGATGAGATATTGATTGTTTAAAGATGAAAAATTCAAATTTAGTATCTGAACATGAAAAAATATAACAAATTAATCCTACATGTAATTTAATTAATGACAAATTGGTCACTCAATTTTGTAATTTAGTGTCAATTGCTTATTGATAAATATAACTTATTGTTAAATTGATTTTTGAACATTATAATTTAATGAAAAAATGGGGTGGTTCTTTTGCTAGTTGTATTTCATTTTAGATAAGAAATTATGTTATTTAGGAAGTAGGAAAATGGGGTGGTTCTTCATGGGAATGGGGTTAACGTGGAGGCAACCATTTATGGAATGGGAAAATGCATTGTTGGAGGACCTTATGCAGACAATTAATTTGGTTCAACTAACGCAGAACATGGCTGATATTTGGATTCGGAAGCATCTCGCAGTGTGTGGAGCTGGATCAAGGCTAAGGTTAATAAAGCTAATTTTTCTTTAACACACTTTTAAACACATTCAAGTTCAACCATTAGTAAAAATTAATTAGAAATCATAATTTTTTATAGGAAAATGGGGTGGTTCTTCATGGGAATGGGTTTTAACGTGGAGGCAACCATTTATGGGATGGGAAAATGCATTGTTGGAGGACCTTATGCAGACAATTAATTTGGTTCAACTAAAGCAGAACATGGCTGATAGTTGGATTTGGAAGCATCTCGCAGTGGAGGGATAGTCTGTTAGGAATTCGTATCATTTGTTACATACACAGGACGCATGTGGACTCTAATCAGTTTAATCTTTTGTGGAAAATTAAATCACCCGGCCTCTAAGGTTCAGGTTTTTGGATGGAGAGTCCTGTTAGATAGCGTACCCACACCGCACGTGACAATTTAGGAAAGGAAAATCATTATGCAGAGGGAATATACGTTCTGCCCTTTTCGTGGTCTTTGTGCTGACACCTCATAACATATTTTGTTCTGATGTAGCTTTGCATATAGCTTGTGGCAGCTCTGTTATGCATGGGCAGGCTGACTTATTGTGTTGCCTCCAAAATCTCATCTTAGTCGGCATTTTGGGACCTTGAGTGGGGTGGAACAAGATCATCATGTTATGGCTTGTGGTTTGGCTCGCAGGGGTTTAGTCCTTATGGTTGCATCAGAAGGATATCATCTTCCAGAATGCCCAACCTTCTACCCATCATGTCTTCGATTTGATGGTGTTTAATGCGTGGAGCTGGATCAAGGCTAAGGTTAATACAACTATTTTTTCTTTAACACACTTTTAAACACATTTAAGTTCAACCATTGGTTAAAATTAATAAGAAATCATAATTTTTTATACATCTAATTTCTGATTTCTTTTATTTTTTAAAATTAACTTTTAAATCAGAAGTTTTTTAGGTAATTAAGCCATAATTTATTTATTGAAAAAAATATTTTCTTTTAAAAAAACAATCATCTCATCTAATAAAAAAGTATATTTATAGAAAAAAATATTATATATACTTAATTTAATTAACATAAAAGTATTTTAAAAATTAAATAAAATATGAAAACTAGACATATTTTAAAATAGCTTAAATAACAATTTAGTCCCTATAAAATAGAGTATTTTGAATTTTATTCCTTTAAAGTTCTTTTTTCTAGATTTAGCCCTTGTAAAAATTTGTTTTTAGTTTTATCCATATCATTGCTAGATTTCGTTAAGTGATATGTGACTAATAATTTGAGAATTGGTTTGGTGATTGGTCTAAAAACTCAAAAAAATTCGGCATTTCAAAACTAATGAAATTTGGTCTAAAATGGTGTTAAACTATAGTATAAAGAACTAGTGTTGAACCGATTCTTTTAAAAAAAATTGTTTTTTAATTTAAAATATTTTTAAGATAAATAAAAATACCTACTGAAAATATTTCACAAAAATATCAATTATTTTGTCAAGTATTATTAATTGTTATCTTACAATCAAAACATATAATTTAGTCAATTATATTAATTTATAAATTTTTAGATCTTAATTTTTTATCCCTCTATATTAGTTTATTACTTAAAATATCATATAATATTAAAAAATAAAACAGATTCTGTAACGACCCGCCTTGTCGCTACTGTATCATACTCTTTAATCACGTTTTATAATTGTAATTTATATTTGAAAATCCCTTTAAATTGATTACAAAAATAGTAGTAAATTTCGCGCGTGAACTTAATTAATATCAATAATTAAAAACATGAATAATCAATGTTGAAATACCTCGTGATACATTTATATAAGAACATAATGTGGAGTGATTACAAACAACCATGTCTAAAGTGTACAAAGTTTTCAAAAGAAACAAGGGATTAAGTGACGGGAGTGTAACTAGCAAAACAATGAGGTGTATCTTTAAAACAAGGGGTACATTTAACAAAGTATAACTCCTGCCCGAGTTACAATTCAATGCCATTCCGGCAACAGAACACTTCTATAAGGCAGGTTCTAACTAAAACTGAGTTGTCACAATACAGCTCGTGGCCAGGATATGGTCCAAAGCCATTCCGGCATCACAACTCATTTATAGGCCGGGTTCTAATCGAACATTATCCCGGATACTTGGCGGCTCCATCAAAAAGAAATAACTCACAGACTGCTTGCTACTGTCTGTTTGCTCACACAAACATGGTTCGTGATCATCATAGATACCAAAACCACATGGCACAAGAAAAGCAAATGTGAGTTCATCATGTAAAATAATAATTTATAAATATCATTAATTATAAAAACACAATTCGGTCATTACATTATCACAACAATATTCAGACATTTCATTCACATAATCAATCATGGACAACCCGTCCAAACCACTTCACTAATTCATCTTATAATGACTAGTCATGATGCATATTCCTGACTTAACTCTTAGTCAATGCAATGTGGTACCATCTCGGACAAGATGCCAAATCCATGGTACAAATGATTCCTGCAGTTCGTCGGGGTCACTCTGTTATCCACAGGTCTCAGCCCCCTATGGTGATCAACCAAATGGGTGTCAGAAGGCTATCCCTACAGCAATGGCCCCCCAATACCTCTCGTACTCTGCCATCAATAATCCTATTTTCGTCATGCATGAAGTATGTCTCTCAAGGGCACCACTGTATAGACCGACGCAGGAGTGAATTCCTTCCTGGCTGGTGTCACTATACACCTCCCATGTACATACTCATCACCCCAAACAAAGGCACACCGATGCACTGCGGCATCTCACGTCAACACAAACTACCACCATGACACCTCAATGTATGACCCAAGCCCGGGCTCAACTCGACTCGGGTAGGATAATGTCATACACCCCATGGGTATTTATGTATACCCAAATGCATTTAGATTACCTATGGACACCACTGTATAGACTGACGCAGGAGCAATCCCTTCCTGGCTGGTGTCGCTATACACCTCTCCATGGTATCAATGCATTCAATAACTCAAGCCAATACAATTGCCAATCTCAACGTAATCACGTTATTCAAAAACATACACGTAAAAAACGGTGTGAGATTTTAGATGTCCGAGTTGTTATTTAGCTATAATAACTCTAAAGAAAGAATCTGAACAAGGTCGGATGAAGGCGGACAAGGTCGGTAAAAGTTTGGTTAAAGGATATCAAGGGAACCTAGTTGCTCTACTCCCAAGAATACACGAGCTCTGCCGAGTAAGTAACTCGGTAGCTCTTTCCTCAAGGACATACTGAGCTTTGCCGAGTAAGTAACCCAGTAGCTCACAAAGAAAAGGCTTTGAACTTAGTAGTTCTAAAGATAACAGCTCACCCCGGGTAAGGAACCCGGTATCTTTAAAGAAAGAAAAGAATGAACTTTTAGAGTCGACACGTATTTGGAATCCGGTTTCTCTAGGAAAGAAAAGAATGAGCTTCTAGGGACGACATGTGTATGGAACTCGGTCGTTCTAGAAGAAAGAACACAAATTCAACCGAGTAGAGGAACCCGATAGCTCTCATCCCAAGAAGACACGAGCTCATCCAAGTTAGGAAACTTGATGGCTCTATTCCTGAGATGACACGAGCTCATCCGAGTTAGGGAATCCGATGGCTCTATTCCCGAGAAGACACAAGCTCATCCAGGTATAGGAACCCGATAACTCTCTCTCAAATGACTTTAAACTGCAAGGTACACCCCCGGGTAAGGAACTCGGTATTTCTAAGGAAAAAGAAGCGAGCCTTAGAAGCTCTTAAGGAAACAACCCCGAGTTAGTAACCCGGTATACAATTGTCCGCCAACAAGAACTAGGTTACGTTCTGCATGCATACATGCACACTACGTAAACCATTCAACCCGACATACCCATCCCGGTAGCCGAGGTCACAACACAACAGTGTTTTAATATATATCACATACTCAACCCGACTTACCCAATCCGGTAGTCATCTTCTTCACAAACACACCACTTAAAAACATCATCATCAATACATTTCATACAAAATATCAAACAACAGATACACACTTTATCTCAACCATGATATCCAAAATCATTATTAACACAATAAACTCTCCTTACCTTAACAGGGATTCTTTTCGTTCTAATGTGTCTTTTATTCGAACACTGGCCCTCACAGCGACCAGCAAAGGTTGGGCTCCGTTCACGAATCCTTCTTAACGGAGATGATTTTCCGCTGCTGCTACGGTGGTTCCCAAAAGTTTTAAGTGGAAGAAAAGAAAGTTCTGGGTGCAAGGTTTTAAGAGAAAGAAAGAAGAGAAATACGCAAAGAAGTGAGAGTGAATCGTGCTTCCGCTTCCTGCACTGCTATTTATAGACGAAGTTATGAGGCAAGTTGCCAACAACTTGAATCAGCCAGCTACCACAGTTACCATAGCTGCCTACTTGTGTGACCAAACAGCCACCAAAGCCACCACCGTTATGCGTGTACGGACAACTTTATTTCAGCCACAAACTTTGACTTACACTCCTTAAGCACAAATATCAATGCACACACACTTTTCAGCAATAATTATACTAAACAATTAATTAACATAAATATCTTTCAGCTTATAAATTTCAGGGTACAGATTCAACCACAATTCCAATTAAATCATTAAATCTTTAAACCCATATCTTCACCGATTCAACTTTTAAAATTCTGGGCGTGACTAATAGTGATATCATTATCACCATGCCACATTATAAATGATGATATCATTAATTGCCACGTCAACAAAAAATAACATCATAAAAAGTGTCATGTTATCACAACACATTATTGATGACTATAATAAAAAGTGTGATTTTTTTAGGAACTAAAAATAAAAAGTGACACTTTGCATGGGCCAAAAAAAATGCAAGGAATATCATATTTGTAATGAATAAAAACAAAAAAAGTATCCTTAAAATAGTGGTTTATTTAATAAAGTAACTAGTTTTAAAAATAAGTAGTTTATATAATAAAATAAATAGTTGTTTTTAAGAAAAATAGTTTCCTAGTTTTAAAAAAAACTCTTATGTGCTTTTTAAAAAAACACTTTTAAAAAAATGATTTTTATATTTTTTTAGTTTAAGCAAATTGGCCTAAAATCTAGATCATTTATCATATTCTTTCTCTTATTTAATTACTATTCAATAAATCAATTAATAGTTTTTTAAAGATAAATTAATTAATATTTGAGATCATGAGATTTGACTGAATTTTGGGTACACACAAAATTATCCAAGATGTTCTGATTCATTGATTATTTTAGGCAAGTTTTGGACACCTCATATGTAAATATATACCTACGACAAAAAAAAAATCATATTTGATGTGACAAAAAAGAGCTAAAAATAAAAGAAAAGTATAATGGATAAATAGGATGTTGAAGTGTCCAAGTATCAATACGTATTTCAAGTGCAATATAGATGTGTTGCTGCTGTTTTTGGTTCGCAATGCAGGATGGAGTGGGCATTTGTATTCGAGATGACGGGACTTTTTTTTTCTTTGCTAAGGCGCCCTGTTTCGAAGGTATAATATTAATTCTTCATGTGGAGGCTGCAGTTTTGTCACTTTTTCATTCAATTGTTTGGACTTCGAAAGGTTCTTACTGAGATGGAATGCAAAACAAACAGTGGTTGACATAGCTAATTTTGTAACTCATCATTTCTTTTATCTTATTTTCACTTTTTTCTTTTTCTCTTTTTTTTTTTGATTTATTATTAGGATTATTTAACACTAATCCCAATTAACTTTTGATTTGATGTTGATGATGTTAGCTAAGATGTCAAAGTTATATGCTAGCACCCAAGTTTTTGATTATTTTGCCAACTTGTATCCATGATACCATATTTAATGTAATGAAATGAGCTTTGTCTTTGTTTAGTAAAAAAAAAAGTATCAAAACATATGCATGATTCACAGTTGGCACTTTCTGTGAAACTGTCTCCGACTCCGATGATGTTGGGCGTTGGGAATGCTTATATTTTGGAAAGTTTTTAAGGCTTATTGGAGGGAAGGCTTTTTCTAGAACATAACCTATAACTTGCATGATTTGGTGGAAAAGATACAAAATTCAAGCAAAGTACATATTTCCTTATTTTCATAGGTTGACAGTGAGACTACCGGAAATCGAGGTCATATTTCATAAGTCATTCCAACCTTGAGAAGTCTGTTGCGATGGATTGCGATGGAATTCTGGCCTTGTCTAAAGTTCTTTCTGAAGAAGCTATAAACATAGTTGACAACAATCTTATTCAAGATGGAGGAATTTGGGTGAGCAACTACCTCTGCTTCTGCTAGCATATAGACGATGCCCTTCTCCAACGCTTTGTCTATGAATTTGATTTCTTCTTCAGCTCCCTGGATGGGTGGGGCAATGAAAGAGGATGACTTGGTCGCACTGGCCCCCAATGTTCGAATGGAGTCGGATGAGGCTGGAGACGCAGCAGTTTGATCTGGGATTAATCTTTTGGAAGAACTGATGGCCTTTCCATCCTTAGCTACTGCTGTTATCATCTCAGTCTCTGCTGATGCATGTTCAGTTCCAGTTCCCTCAACCTCGAGCATATAGTTCTCTTGTTGAACGAATGCCTTGAGATTTTGTATCAACTGCGACTCAAACTCTGCAGGATCATCGAGCACGTCATTGTAACCATGCCTCACAACACAACGAAAAACTCTGTAATCTCTCGGCTCCACCTGCCGAAACAAAAAGCGCTCCTCTGATGCAACTCTACTAACAGGAATTGCCTTGATGGAGACAAACACTATAATTGAATGGATAGATGGTATACTGTCTATTAAGTGTGGGAATATGGGAGGAATGCCTTGTACTAGCTCTGAGTACATAAGTCCGATTCCGGGGACTCGCCTTACGTCCGGGTTGTTGGCCAGTTCATTCAAATACTCACTTGAAACCTTGTTTTTCAATTCAAACATGTATCTTTCTTTGTGAACATAATGCCAGATTCCCATCACCGCCGTCAAGAACAGAGCCGATACAATTGGAAGATACCCTCCTCTTGTAAACTTGGTTAGTTGAGAAGAGAAATAAACAATCTCAATGAAACCGAATCCCAAAAAGAACAGACCCACGCGCCACAGACTCTTTTTCCACAAAACAAGCATTATAAGCGAAACTAGTGTTGTTGTGATCATCATATCACCAATAACTGCAATCCCTGCACATTTCAAATCAAACATACACCACTTGTCATGCTTTGTTAGTTTGAGTTAATTAGCACTAGTACTCCTACTACTAATTTTTTAGCCTGGCATGTAGTACTGTAGTAGATTCTTTAAATTCCTCAAACTGGTAATAAATATATAGAAAGATAGACATTAAGGATTTATTACCATATGCAAGGCTAATCTTTTCTGTGGTCTTGAAGGCAGCACAGACCACAATACATGCAATCATGAACATGTAGTTGATCTCAGGAATATACACTTGACCCTGATGTTTAATCGAAGTGTGCACTACCCTAACTCTTGGGAAACAACCTAGACTTAGGGCCTGGGATATAATAGAGAATGCTCCCGAAATCATTGCCTGGCTAGCTATAATGGCAGCAGCAACAGCAACAACAAATGTTGGCCAATATAAGGGATCTGCATTATTCACAATTAATATAGGGGAAAAATCAATTAATTAATTGAGCTTTACTAATCAAACGAACTTCCACTCGTTAATGATCTTCTTGCTCTTTATAATTAAACAACTTACCCGGTATACTATCATAGAAAGTATTGGCCACTTTCTCAGGGAACTTCCGTAGAAATGCTGCTTGCCCAATATATGCGGTCACTATTGCAGGACATGTGATGCAAGAAAAGCTAATCTGCAACACATTATAACGTATGATCAATTTAAGAGCAACTAAACAATCAATTGTAGCTCGAAACAATTTCTATGCCGGAATTGACCACAATGTCTACAGGGAACGCACTGATGAGGTCGCATATGAACCAATCTGTGTGAGCAAATATAAATATAAAATGTATAACAATAATGTAAATAAAATTAATTATGTGTACAAAGTAACATTAAATTTTTTCAGGATATATATTTCCAAAACTGAAAGTGTATATATGCGTTTTACAAGGATATAATTATTACTTACTTGAATGGATCGTACATTAAAGTGACCCAAGTCAGCGAACATAGCCTCGGATCCTAAGAATATTATATGTATCTTAGTTAGAATTAAAGGTTGTTGCAATTTAATTAAGAAAATTTAGAATAGATGCTAGTCACCTGTTATGCACAAAAAGACTCCACCAAGTGATAACCATCCTTCCTTGCCGTTCCGTTTGAAGTAATCATATATATATTTTGGATTAAAAGCACGTAATACGCCAATGTCATATTTAAATAAATTGTAAAGGCCAATTCCACAATTGAATAAAAACCACACCAAAATTATTGGAGCGAATGCGAACCCCACTTTATCTGTACCAAATCGTTGCACATAAAATATGACTACCAAGATTGCTATGGTGATCCCCACAACAGCATCTGGAGAAAAGAAAAAAAAATGCGCGCACACATTAAAAATGACATGTCAACTCATAGCAAATTTTATTGCTCTAAAAGGGAAAAGAAATAAAGACAGTTTATTTACGTACCTTGACCTAAAGATGTACTGATCCCACTTACAGCAGAAAGGACTGCACACACATTAAACAATATAATATAATAGTGTCAAGCCACCTTTCTAATTCACGAGGTACATGTACGTTGAATATTTTACAAATAATTTTTGTTTTACGTCATCCCTTTAATCGTTTATTTTTTCACACGCACAGATTAAATTTTTTCTGGTGTGAAATCGTTACCAATGTTTCTTTAATTTAGCTGGTGAATGAAATTATTTAAATTGATGTGAAATTTTAATTAGCGAATGTACCATAAAATATAAATAGAAAAATGGGACAAATACACATAATTAATTATTTATTTAAATTTTGAAACCTGAGATTGATGGTGTAAGAATCCCGTCTCCTATGACCATGGAAGTTCCCATTATAGCGAGAAGTAAAAGCACAATCCGCGCAACATGACTGCCCTCAAGCTTCTGCTTTAGTTTCTGGGCTCGTTTCACTTCAGTAGACGGTGTTTCAAGTTTGTAGTTAGACAGTTCCCTGTCCTCTGGTTGTTGATTTGGAATCAAACTCATCTTTATATGCCTACAGATTAGCGAATAGAGTGCAAACGCTCCACCTATATATATATATATATATATATATATATATATATACACACAAAAACTTATTAGTGGTGGTAGTATTTATACTTTTTAGTGGTGGAAGAAGGAAGGTCGGTTAATTTTTAGAACCTACCGTTGCCGTTGTCGTTGGCCCACAATACGATGAAGACATATTTAAGCAAAGGTATGAACAGAATGGTATAGATGATGAGAGACAAGACACCAAGAATGTCATCATTGTTGTTAATTTTTTTAGTGAAGATGCTTGCATACACATAAAGTGGTGATGTACCAATATCACCATATACAACCCCTATGCTTTGAAATGCTAAGCTCAGCGTCGTCCTCCAACCCATCTGTTATAGTAATTAAGATGCCAAGTAAAGAACAAATTTTATTGGCATGATTGAATATATAGGAGATTTAGTTAACGTGTAATTAAAAATTAACTTGTATGGATCAGTGCCTGGCAGGGATTGTGTGCAATCGTAGAAACTCTTTCAGCTTCTAAATTGAGAGAATCTACGCGGCGTAGCTTTAACCATGATACCTTTCGGTCTTTGAGCTTCGGGTTCTTCTCTGCAGTCTCCTTTCCTGTGTCCATCTCTTCCTCCATGCTCGTTCTATCTGTGTCTCCAGACATGTTCCCCTTCAAGTACCAATTATATATATATATATATATATATATATATATACTCTCACTTCTCTTCTTTTGGCTGGATGATAGGATCTTGAACAGTCCTAGTCCTTGTATTTGAGGTCAAGGCACCTCCAGAATTGGAGAGAGAAGGAAAATTGATTATGAAATTCTGTCTGTCTTATCCATTCAATTCTCTCCAATTTAAAAACGTCACATGCCAATCATTGGCAGGCCGCAATTCTAGGAAAAGGAATCTTCCAACATGGAAGGATGCAAAACAGAAATAATTAAAGTGCGACAGGAAATAACAAAATAACAAACTTTCTTCTACGTGTCGATAGTCATTTAGGTATTTGGGCCTTTGGGTAGTTCACTTGGGCCGCACCATGGTATTACTATCATCAGGGGTGAGCTTCCTGCACCATTCAATTTTCTCATACACCATTTTTAAACAGTGGATTTCCGGATTTGCCCTCAGCTTATTATTTTGAAAATCAATTTCCCCTCTTCACTTCGCGCACCCTTTAGCTTCCTGCACCATTTTCCGATAGCTTCCCGCACCGTTTTGGTTCTCTCCATCGTCGTTCCTGCTCGCTGCGCCGGCATTGCTGCAACTGTTGATAGCAACTGCATTGGAAGTGTTCAGCAGCTCGTGGTGACCCGGGGTGTGCTTCGTCTTCTTCGTTTCGTGGGCACGACATTGGGAGGTAAGTTTTCATTCGTTAATGGCTGCATTTTCGTTTTGTGTTTGTGCATGTGTTCTGCGTGTGCGTTGGGTGGTTTGTGGTTGTGGATGGCGGTGCGTGGTGGTCGGGCATGGCGGAAGTGGTGGATAGGAGCTGGGGAAGCATGTCACGGATCCGTGCAGATCATTCGAATTGCCGGATCCGTGACATGCTTCCCCATTGACGGATCTGTGCCATACGTTCGGATTGGTTGATCCGTGCCATGAATTCGGATTGATTGATCCGTATTTTATTGAAAATATGGATTTTTGGAAAAAAATGCTAAATAATTAAGGAGAAACAGGAAATATATTGGAGAGCAACATGATACCAGAGTCACAGAATGTCATTGATGTAATTAAAAAAAAAATTATGCCATTGATATATGAGGAAAGACCAATATGCCTTGTCTGTTTTTTTTTTGTCCTCCTCTTCTTTGTGTTGAAAACTGCAATTTCCCCTCCATATATTTCAACTTTTAGGAGACACATGCATATGAATCTAAAGGTACTGTTAGTTAGCTAGGGAAAACAATGATTAAACTAACTTATCATGGATGGTAATCCATTATAAGCTGCATATTTCAACCAACCTAACAGTTTTGTCTCTGTAGCAATTGCTTGTACCTGAATAAATATATAATGGCTATTATGGATATCAGTATTATTGGAACACATATAACCATTTACAAAAATGTTTGATATACTTGTGTAGACAATCTAGAATAGTATAACTATTAGAGAAAATATATACTCTAACAATAACACACACGAAACTCTAACAATAACACACAGCATACATGATTCCATTTCCTATCAGCTAAAGCTTTCAAGATATCTCATGGTTAGTAATTTAACACTATTATATTGTGCTACCTAAAAGAGTCAATCATTCTTGATATGAGAATGAATAGCCTAAGAACATGGAAAGAATTCTCGTATCAATTCTTATTCAGGCAAGTCCTTTATAGAAATTGCAATTGAATTAGTATGGCTTTCGTGCAGTTCCAACCTTTTTTCTTTTGCATGTTTAAGACACAGGCCACTGTTTTGTTTCTGCTGACCGTGCAGCGCGGGCCCACTGGTCTAGTTTGTTTAATTGTGGTACTGTTAGTTAGCTAGGGAAAACAGTAACTGCCTTTTGCAATAGGAAAAAAAATTGTTTAATAGTATAGAATTGTTAGATATATATTGTTAGATATTTATTGGGTATGGCAGTGTGCATATATCATAATTATGCATTATAAGTTATATTAAGGATGATATTGTCTGAACTTAGAATAAATATATATATATATATATATATATATATATATGGAAACATAAAAATATGATAAAAAAATTATGAGAACTTGTTATTGTAGCTAGCTGACATAGATTGCTCTTTTGAAAACTTTGATGCTCTTTGCACAGTTAGTTGTGGTTTGCATTGTTTACACAAATTTCTTGAATATGATCATAGTTTTGTTAATATTTACCAAGACATCTAAGTTCATTAGGTATCGTTTGAAAGCATGCCTTTGTATGTCCACATTTTCATCCAAATAGTAGTTTGATTGAATAAAAGAAGTAAATTTGAAAGTAAAGGATGAAGCTGGACAAGTTATGTAGATTTGAGTGTCCAACACTTTTTGACAAAGTGTTGACACTTTTTGTTTATGTCTGAAATACACTATGCGGATGTAGATTAGACATGGCTAGGACGAGAGGAGGAGTGCGTCGACCTGTTGGACACCGTCCTGATGATTCCGAGAGTACACATGGCAGAGGTCATGAGCATGATGCCCCGGAGCGGCGTAGGCCGACTGCATCAGCACGTCGTCGTAGGGCGGGTGTTGCCATTGATGATGTTCCTAGCGTGCAGGAACCACACGTGGAGATGGTTGATCCGGTCACCGAGGAGACTGATCCGGTGACCGAGGATATGGACATAGCGTCCGAATCATTCCCTGGAGGGCCTTCAGATTCATCTGTGCTTACCGGGTTTCGCGATCATGTGGCCGTACGCGTCTGGGCCGGAGAGGTATTCACATGTTAAATCACATAGTCGAATGTCGTCATACATTTGGTTATCCATGACCTTAAATAATATGTTAAATGCAGGATCGTGCAGAGTTGAAGCTTGCTTCCCATGGCCGTAAGGTCATTAAATTTGGGAAGCCTGTGCCTGAGATAGAGGGCTTTGTGGCTGCCACTGGCCTCAGTCCATTGATTGGATGCTCAGTGGAGACAGGTGATAGGGGGTTGCTATCCGCATTTGTTGAGCGGTGGCACCCTGAGACATGTTCATTTCACTTGCCCGTGGGTGAGATGACATTGACACTTGACGACGTGTCATCACTGCTGCATCTCCCCGTTATGGGGACATTCGACTCGTTCGAGCAGCTGGAGGTCGGCGAGGCGATGACATTGCTGGTGGACCTACTTGATGTCACTATGGAGGAGGCTGCAGCAGAGACATCGCAGTGTCATGGGCCTTATGTCAGACTATCATGGCTCCGGGACACATATTACGCGAAGGTCGAAGCGAGCCAGTGGATTTTGGCCGCCAGGGCATATCTACTTCACCTTGTTGGCTGCACATTGTTCGCCAACAAGAGTGCCACACATATAGCCGTGGTATTCTTGGAGGCGTTTCGAGACTTTGACCGAGCTGCGGGATTCGCCTGGGGTGCGGCTGCTCTGATACACATGTATCAGAACTTGAGCTACGCATGTCAGCATCACGGGAAGCATCTTGCAGGATACATCACTCTTTTACAGGTACTAATATCGTTTGATGTGTATGATTAGAAAACCTTATTTTATATGTCTTTTGTTACCATTATTTGCTGATTTGCATGCTTTTAAATTTTTAGTGCTGGATATACGAGCATTTTCCTACTATAGGAAATGTTCCTGCTGACCAGCATTACGACGAGAGGCAGCCTCGATCCTGCAGATGGACGAGTGCGAAGGCGTTACCGGTGGCAACCTATCGTAGACGTATGGATAGGTTGACACCGTCTGATATTTGTTGGACACCGTACGCTGACCATCGCCCGCATAGGGAGTTTCAGTCCATCAGTTTATTCTCCGGTTTCCTCAGATGGGGTCCTCAGGTGACTAGGTATCTACCTGAGAGGGTGCTTCGCCAGTTTGGCCGTGTTCAGCATATTCCACCCCAGCCTGTGGCAGATGTTCCATCTGTGGAGGACATTGAAGACAGGTGGGTTCACTTTGCAGAGCACATGGTGGACACCGGAGACTTGGTTGATTACCCAGGTCACTGTGGTCCTGCATACATGGGGTGGTTCTTCCGCATTTCTCATCCATTCATTACCCCATCTGGGTATGAGGAGGCGACTTCCCAGATTCCACCAGTGCCACAGTGTGCACCGTCACATACCCATTCCCATGGTCCTTCTGATGCAACCACAGACGGGCATGGTCCTTCTTCTGATCCAGCTACAGACGGACATGGTCCCTCTTCTCAGCCACCCACTGATGGACATGGGCAGAGACTTCAGATTCATGCCTTGGTATTTATTGTTTATTTCATAAGTATTTAAGTTTACATTTCACATATTCTATTTGTTAACCAGATTGTATTGTTTATTTGTAGCATGCGTGCCAGCATGTTGCAGAGGGCCTCCAGCATATGATTGACATGAGGATGGTGACACAGGGCACAGATGCATACTCCATGGTAGAGCAGCTGCTGCACCATGTTCGAGGCGTGACTGAGGATGGCCTTGTATACACCCGAGCTAGACGGAGTTTCCGACCACGGAGGAGGCGTCTTGATTAGCCTAGTTTTTGATATAGATTTTACTGTACATTGATTATTGGATATCAGATAACATTTTTCAGTAAAATTATGTGATCTCGTTTGACATATGAGTTATTGACAGTTATTTATTTGACACTAATCGATATATATTTTGTTCGATATTGAAGTATAGTTCACCATGTTGCACTTAGTTCGTTGTTTACTTACTTAAGACACACAACATGATTTTAATGATTCACATGCATTAAACAACTACAGGCATACATTTCAATTGTCAAATGAGTCTCTAAACATTTTCCAAATCAACATATTCTGTGCGTAACTTCATCGATTTGGTATACAACTGCATTCGATCAATGTAATGGTAAGGCCACTGCTGAGCTTCGGTGGAACAATGACTAGTCCACAAACATGCAGTCAATGGTAATGGACAATTGTCGGTCAGAGTTACCTATTTTAAATAAATTGTTACACAAATCATGAATCTGATAAATTAAACTTGACGCACGCATCTAAATTAAATAGTTTGTGTCTTACCTGAACAAAATGGTTGCCAAACACATGGCCAATGCACAAAACTCGATGAACTCGTGGATCTGTGGGAGGTTGGCCCCTCAGAGGAAAAAAGGTCATACTTTGGTGTCGTGATAGCGATACTAGGATGACGTTATATCTCGATGCAATGACATGACCCATGTCTGTGATATCCATCCACTTCTCCATCGTTACCTGCACATCATCAGTTAATAAAACATGCATTACAAATATAACTCACATGGCAAATAATGTTAAATATAATAAAAACGAAGTTTCACCTTAGACAATCCATCAACTAATAGGGAGCGCTTTAACATTTCAAACCTATGTATCCCACCAAACAATGCTATATACTGATCGGTCCATTGTGCAAGTTCCTTAAGGAGATGATTGCGCACTAATGACCAAGCCTCTTCACCGTAACCTAATAACGAAGCAATAACTCGATATCCGCAATTTCCATCAGCTTTTACATCAGTAATGTCAACAATAAATTTGTGCATAAACGGAAGAAATTGATCGAGCATAGGCAACATCCGATTTTTCATAAGAACATCAGATGAAGAGCTGCACTGTATGGGAGTAGAGCAACTGTTCTGCACAGAATGTAACTCATCCACATACTCGAAGTAAGACGGGTCCCTTCTTGTCGAACGTTCGTGCTTCGAGATGTTTTTCTTTTGAGCACCTTTAGTTCTGACCTTAGCTGGTGGAGGGCACATGGAATTCAAATCAGGAAACGCTATTTCTTTAAGCTTTGACTTTAGTGTTATTTTGCCACACAAATCAAGCTTATCAAAACGATTAGATATGGCTTCCATCTCATCTGTTATGGACACTTGGTTTTCATGTTCACCATTTTCTGAAAAGTTTAATCTCCGCCAAAACACATGAACGCTGTTAATTGGAATGCTTCCAATAACATACTTATATAACTCACATGCACAAGGCAAACCATACGCTGTCCTAAGCATACATCCACAATGAGATGGGTTTTTCCCCGCATAATTCACCCTCTCATACTCATCCGCAATTTTATTTAATGCATACCTGGACACCATGCCAATGAGTCTCTTGTATAACGTCGCTTTAAAAACATGTCCAACCACATGTGTACTTCTTTCCAAAGATGCCTTTATTTCAGTATGTTGCAAGGTTATCATATTGTTCATCGCATCCCAAACCGTGCATAAATCACCAAGACTATTCCGCAGCAACCTCTTCAAGGTCCAATGGGCAGACTCAACCCTGCAATTTACAATATTATCAATTAATTTTAAGGACTTTAAACATGTGCGAATGATAATTTAAGACAGCGAAAGTCACCTGTTTGTGGTTGTGTTCCCAAAATGCATGACTTTGTTTGTCCAAGCTGTCACAAATTTTTCTTTGTGGGGAATCAACCAGGTGTTCTTAACGTAATCAACGAACGTTGGCCACGGAGCACATGCAACCTCAAACTTCATAACATGATCATCAAATTCATTCTCCTTAGCACAGTCCACAACACTTCCCCATGCGTCCATCACATAATCCCATGCATTCTGCTGGCGAATATAAGTTTTGCATTTGGCCTTCACATTCTTGTCAATGTGAAACCTACACAATAAATTGGTGGCCTCTGGAAAAACGGTTTCAACTGCACTCATCAATGCTAAATCTCTGTCTGAAACAATGACCTTAGGGAAAAATTCACTCTTCAGAAAAATCCCTCTAAACCGTTCAAGGGCCCACATAATATTGTTCGTACGTTCAGCCTCTAAATATGCAAATGCAGCAGAGAATGTCAACCCAGTTGGTGTGACACCAACAATGTCAAGCAAAGGTAACCTATACCTGTTTGTTTTGTAAGTGCTGTCTATCAAGAACATCATATGATATGCATTGCTTAATTGTACTGCATCCGGATGTGCCCAAAACAAGTCACGCACAACATTTTCATCCTTCAATCGATGCCAATGGATATACATATCACGCTCAAGAAGCTTCATCAGCTGTTGCATTTCAGTATTAGCGCCTCTTATACGCGTCCGGTATGCATATCTTGCATTGTAAATTTGTTTCAAACTTGTTACATTATCTGTATCGTGCTCCTTCAATGTTAGCAAAATACTTTTGGGCTTCACCATCACCCTTGTCATATCAGCAACAATACTCTTCTCCTCATCATTCATTCGACCAGCGTATGGGTGTCCACAAAATGACTTGGCCAGTGTATGATTATGATTACCACATATTACCTTCACCATCCACCCTTCACTTCGCGCGATTGGTTTAGCCCGGAGCTTAAAAGGACACTCGCATTTTCTACTACTTGTGATTGTTGGTGTGAAACCTTTTTTCCATGCTCTATACTTTCCACTTCTTTCACAACCAATTAACACAAATGACGTTCTTCCTATTTGTCCGGTCTTGGTGTCACTCCTCATGATTACCGCCACAAAGCCATTCTCAGACGCCACATTACGAGCCCACTTCAAGACGGCATCACGCGATTCAAACACCTACACAAAAGAATAATTCATATTTAATGTTCCAAACATACTCATTTAACAACTTTAATTACAGTCTTATTCTTTAAGTTTAAGTCATCAACATAATCACCTCATCTGTTTCGAACGCTGCAGAACAATCAATAAAACATTCATTGTCCTCAACGTCAGCAGGGTCTGGTCCAATGTCTTCATTCATGTAAATATCTTCATCCATTATACTCTCGTACATCCATTCATCGCTGTCCATTCTAATAAAATAAAAAACAATTTAACATACCTTGTAAAAGGACATACATGCTAAATAATAACATTTACTAACATTATAATCCCATACAAAAATCATATTCATTAAACAATTAATACAAAAGCCTCTGAAAGTGTAAAATCACATAATAAATTATTTTTTTAAATTAAAATGACCTTAGTTATATTTAAATTTATATTTTTCAATTTAAATTTTCAATTTTCAATATTTTTTAAAACTTAGTTTCCTATACGGATTGGACAATCCGTATAGGTCATACGGATTACACAATCCGCAAGACCTATACGGATTGACCAATCCGTATAGGAAACTAAGTTTCAAAAAATATTGAAAATTGAAATAGACCGTACGGATTATGTAATCCGCAGGACCTATACGGATTGTCCAATCCGTATAGGTCCTGCGGATTACATAATCCGTACGTACATGCACCATATGGCACGGATTGCAGAATCCGCCAACCTTCCACGGATTATCGGATCCGTATGGAAAAAAAAAAAGACTCACCTCAACGGAAGCCTCCGCGCTTCCTCTCCGGCGACACAAAACCTCCAACTGCAGCTCGCACACCTCCAAAAACCTCACCAATGGCGATTCCAACCAATGCCACAAGCTCAAACAATGGATCCAAAACTACAGCAGCTCACGGCTTTCTCCCTTTCTCGCGTTTGCTTTACTTAACGTTTATATATTATTTTCTTTCATTAAGGCTATTTTGGGTATTATGAAAATACATAATGGTGTATGAGAAAAATCTCTGGTGTATGAAGCACACCCCCTATCATCACCCACCGCTGGGAGAGGCACCTTGTCCTCAAGGTGGAACGTAAGTTGCAAGTCATCCCACTTCTCCCAAGTAAAAATTCTCTTGAAGTCTATGTCGAGTTTTTGCGAAATCCATGTGGCCTCCCATGGGTGTTTTATGATATTCTTCCATCAAAACGAACTGAAATGGGTTGAGTGGGTCCAGCCAAATTTTACCTTGGGACAACAGTAAGCCGTTATGCAGCTTGAAGTCGGGGTAGGAAAAAGGGTCAGGTTGAACTTGCCGCAATAATTTTTTAAAAGCGTCACTAACAATGTTGCCACATACATGATCATTTTTCCTTATCCTTTGACTTTTTCTTCTTAGATTAGTGTCCTAATTAACTTTCCCATACTGTAGGAGTTTATCATAGCCTCTTAAAAAATACAATCATCATAATTAAGTTATATAATATAATCAGTTATTATTTTCATTTAATAATTTTTGTATAATAGTTTTATAATATCATTTATACAATCAAGTATCTTATCTCACATTTTTTTCTATTTTTTATATGCACCCACACATACAAATACAAAGAGCATTTATTAACCTAGTCTAACTAAATAATAAGTAATCATATCTTAACAAACGTACAAGCATTTGTTAAAAATAAGTTATAACTAAAGATTGGTTATCTTAAAATGTATTAGCTAACTTGTTTTAACTAAAAATGTTCTTCTTGATGAATTTAACAACTATTTTGGAGTCATTTTTCTCTGTAGCAACAGCCTCAACCCATTTGGAAACATAATCAATAGCAACCAAAATGTATTCATTTTCAAATGAAGAAGGTAAAGGGTCGACAAAATCGATACTTCAGTAACCGAAGACTTCAACCTCAATTATGTTTTGCAGAGGCATTTCATTTCTCCTAGAAATTCCCCCAGTCCTCTGACATTGGTCACATGGAAGCACATGATCATGAGCATCCTTGAATACTGAGGGCCAAAAGAAGCCGAATTGCATCACCTTCGCAGCTGTCTGGTCTCCATTGTAGTGTCCACAAAATACTCTTTGATTCCTCCTTGGTAACATAGCTCCTTAGCAGGTTATCCGCTCTAGGCTTAAACAGATAGGGGTCATCCCAAACATAGTGATTTGCATCACGAAGAAATTTTCTCTGTTGATGCCAATTGAGGTCATAGGGGATGATCCTAACCACTTTATAATTGGCGAAATCTGCAAACCAAGGTCAGTAATTCACAAACAATAAGGATTCATTTGGAAACTCCAACGAATTTCCTTCTCTTTGATCGTGACCTCTTCATTGACTAATCAAGACAAGTGATTAGCCACGAGGTTTTCATAACCCTTTTTGTCTTTGATCTTGAGATCAAATTCTTGGAGCATAAGCACCCATCTAATCAGTCTGGGCTTGGAGTCGGCTTTTGTCAGGAAGTATTTGATGGCTGCATAATTTGTGGAGATAATAACTTTTGAGTCAATCAAATATGACTTGGATTTTTGAAGGGCATACACAATAGCCAGCAACACTGCCCCACAACATAATCACTGGCGTCACACATTAGCTTGAACCCTTGGCTCCAGTTAGGCGCAATGATCACAGGCGCTGAGATAAGATTTTCCTTTAGAGATTGGAAAGCTAGCATGCACTCTTCATCAAATTTAAACACGACCTCTTTATTCAGCAAATTACTCAATTTTTGAGAAGTCTTGGATGAACCTCCTGTAGAATCCGGCGTGTCCAAGGAAACTCCGGATGCCTTTTACATTAGTTAAAGGAGGCAACTTCTCAATCACATCAACTTTAATCTTATCCACCTCAATCCCTTTGACAGAGATCTTGTGGCCTAGAATAATCCCTTCCTAGACCATGAATTGGCATTTCTCCCAATTTCACACTAAGTTGCTGTAAAACCAATTCCAGGTTGGATAAACAATGATCAAAAGAAGAGCTGAAAATCGAGAAGTCATCCATAAACACCTCTATGCATTTCTCCACAAGGTCTGAGAAAATATCCAACATGCATCTCTGAAATGTAGCAGGCGCGTTGCATAACCCAAATGACATTCTTCTGTAGGAAAACATGGCAAATGGACTTGTAAAGGTTGTCTTCTCTTGGAGACCCTTCATCCACGTTCATAACTTGGCTGCTACCACCCACTGTGGGGTAAGGCTTGCCAAGCTCCCTGGTGGGAGGATATGGTGTCACTTTCAAGATTTCAGCATAGCACTGTCGACCCTACTTTTGATCTACCTTGATAGTCACAATCTCTTCCGTCAAGTTTGGAAATTTCATCTTCCTGCCAATCAAAGTAAAGTATGAGGTACCTACATTGACAATTAAATACCTGACTGTGAACCTCCTTGAGAGCTGGCCTTGGCCGAAGGTGGTCATGAGGTATATGTATCCTCTGGTCTCTACTCTTTTTCCTACAAAGTCGAGGAGAGGTCCAGAGTGAGGATGGACTGTATCAAACGAGACTTCAAGTGTCTGAAATGTTTTCCAGTAAAGGATGTTCGTGGAGCTGCCTTGGCCAATGAGGACCTTGGACACCATGAAATTGACGATCACGATGGAGACAACCATGGGGTCATCCTGGTTGATAGGGTTGATGTCCTTGAAGTCTCTATCGGTGAAAATGACGGTAGGGAGACTTCGTGGTGATGGTATTTCGACATAGTTGATGTCGATGTCTAAGATGGCATGGAGAGGCCACTTGCAGGACTAACTGGACAACCCTCCGTAGGAAAATCCGCCCACAATGGTGTTGATTACACCTCGGATTTGCTGAGCGATCTCGTTTTCCTTTTCCTGCTGAGGTTGACGCTCGCGTCTTTGCTAGTAGTGCCTTTGTCTCGTATTAGGCTCTGTCCTTTCTTTTGTCGGCATCGTGATTTTTGTGTTGGTCCTCTTGGTGTACCTCGAGTCTCGTTCCTATTGTGTGATTGTCATGCCTCTTCACGAATTGTGCTAGATATCCATCCTAGATAAGCCTTTTAATTTTATCTTTCAGAGCCCAATAATGTTCTGTATTGTGACTGTAATTGCGATGATATCTATAGTATTTGGTTTTATCTTACCCCGGCCTAGGAGGATGTGGCGGAGGTAGCTTTATGGGTACCTCCGTGTTGAAGGCCTCCTCCAGGATAGTAGTTCAGTTGGCCGTCGGGGGGGTGTAACGCTCATACCTAGGTCCCTTTAGGAGAGGCTGGCGCTTTTCCAGCTTGTGCCATTTGTTCGACTTATGTGAGTCGGTTTTGGTACCTCCTTCTTTCTTATCGTGCTTTTGTCCGACTTGTCGGACCTCATTTTTAAACCTTGACAACTCCTCCATTTGGATGTAGCCTTTGGCTGGTTCGCATAACTACTTGTTCATGCTACCAGGAGATTTTTGGCATAGACTGTCCACAAACTTGTCAGGCCGTAAGGTTGGCAGTATAAAGTGTAGTGCTACCTCTGGGTTAAGCTTTCAGATCTAGACAATGATTCATCCGAACCTATCCATGAACTTTCAGAGGGATACATCATCTACTTGTCGTAGACTAGCCAACGTAGCGGAAGTCATGCAATGTGATTGGCTGGTTGCATACTGTGAACCGAAACGCTCGACAAGAGTGTCAAAGTTGTCGATGAACCTTGGAGGGAGCCCTTCGTACCATGTCAGAACTGCCCCTTTGAGGGACGTGGGGAAGACAAGACACAGGATTGCATCGTCGTTGGTGTAGAGATTCGCCTATGAGGAATGCGTCCAGATGTTCATCTGGATTGGTTGTTCTGTCGTACCGCTATAGGTTGAGTGGTTTCCAACCTAAGGGTAGGTCAACTTCCATGATGCGGTCGACAAAAGGGTGTCGACGAGTCGTCCGCCCTTCTGGGAAGTGTATGCGTGATAGACTGAGATCATCTTGAGTGTTGACAGTGTGTCGAGGGTGCGATTCCCCTTGAGTACGTTCATTCATTGTACGAGCAGAGTGTCTGTCGCCCTGGGGGCGTCTCACACGAGTCTCTAACTGGTTATGGTCAACCTTCAACTTTCGGAGTTCCTCCTTATGGCGTCGCTCCATCTCCGCAATATATATCTGGAGTTGCTGGAGAGTCTGTGTCTATCATGGTTGTCAAGGGAAGATTGGAGCTTTCAAGAGGGGTCTCGCGTCTAAGGCCAAATTGTGTGCTAACCATTAGCGGAAAAAAGAGTTCGCGAGGTAAGTTTTACCACAATCCCATGGTGGACGCCAAATGTACTTACCAAAATCTGGAGCTGACCCACGTCAGGGTGGACGTGGCCAAGAGAGGCTCCACGATCTTGCACGTAGGACTATGAGTACCCTTTGTTAGGAGAACAAGAGGGGGGACCTGCAAAATAAAAGACTTTAACGCTCAAGTAAGTACGTGAATTAGGTAAAAATAAAAGATATGAAAATGGTGAGATAAAACCTGATACTTATAGAGTGGAGTAGAATCTGTCGGTCCTTGTTTGTAGGGACTATTACAGTTGTGTAACAACCCTTGCAGATAATTACTAATTTGTAGATAATAGCTAATAGATACTTGTAACTTATAGATAATGTGTATCTTATAGATAATTGAGTATCTGTCACTTCTTAAGGAGGTTGTAACATTATCATTAATATTCAAATAATGAAATATTAGAGATAACATGTTAAACCCAATAGTCTATCTCTTAAGGACAAGGTGTCCTTGCTCTAGTGCCAGAGCTGACATGTGTATTGGGACACCACATCACTTACACGTGTGTTTTGTGGATCTTGAACAATACAAAAAAAAATAAAAAAATAAATTTAAAAAATGAGAAATTAAATCATCAACGTTTTAATTAAATTAATCATACCAAGCAAGTAATATAATTGGTAATATTTTCTCATTAGTCCTTACTTATCATCTCACTTGAGACGTGAGACTTTAGATACCAAACTAACAGTAAAATTAAAAAAATAATAATTAATTTTTTCATCTAGGAACTGATATATCAACCAAAAACTTTTAGGAACAAATTTAGGCAATTATTAATTTATTAATTGTAAAATAACTTACGACTAACACTTCTTTATAAGAGGAAGGAAGTGGTAAATATTTTCGAATAGTACTATTCTATTTAATAAATGTGAATGATATCGAGGAAGAGTAAAGCATAGAAGCGTGGGGGTTGGTGTTGAACTGGTGTAAACGAAAAGCCGCAAGACACACTGTAAAATTTATAAATAGTAGTACCATTTTTGGACGCAGCGAAAGGAGCAATGGAACCTCGTGGTCGTGGTCGTGGTCGTGGTCGTGGTCGTGGTCGCGGTCGCGGTCGCGTCCGTCACTCTCCATCCACTCCACCGGTAATTCATATTGATTTGACTGTTAATTAATTAGGGTTTTCTTTTTCTTTTTTTAAAAAAATAATAAATTTATGTGGTGATATGTTGCATGGGTATGTGTAGGTTGTTGTTAGATATGAGGAATCTGAGGGCGGTAGTGGCAGTAAGGAGAAGAATTCATCAGCTGATTCTGATTCAGTTGAAATGAGAGTGGGAAGGTTAAGCATTGGCGATGATAAGCCGGTAGCAGCAGGGTTCGATATATGTCCCCCTAAACAAGCTGGAACCGTTGTTCTGAAACCTCCTTTGCTTTTAAAGAACAGAGAAAAGAGACAGTCTAGTAATATCCGTAGCAATGTGGTCGTATCATTAAGGCCTGGGATGGTGTTTCTGAAGGGTTACCTGTCACTAAGCGATCAGGAGATGATAGTGAAAAGATGCAGGGAGTTGGGGGTGGGCAGTGGAGGATTCTATCAGCCTGGTTACGGGGAAGACACCAAAATGAATTTGAAAATGATGTGCCTCGGAAAGAACTGGGATCCTCAGTCTGGTCAATACGGAGACCGACGCCCATTTGACGGAGCAAAGCCTCCGCAAATTCCTCCGGAGTTCCATAGCCATGTCCACAGTGCACTCAAGGATGCCAATGCCCTCCTTCCCTCCTTCTCCCCCGACATCTGCATTGTCAACTTTTACTCCCAAACCGGCCGTCTGGGTCTTCATCAGGACAAGGATGAAAGTCGAGATAGTCTTCGCCGAGGCTTGCCCGTCATATCCTTCTCCATTGGAGACTCTGCTGACTTCCTCTACGCTGACCACGGGGATCTCGACCAGCCACAAAAATTGCTACTCCAGTCCGGAGATGTTTTGATCTTTGGTGGCCCCTCTAGAAACCTATTCCATGGCGTCACCTCTATTCATCCAAACACTGCCCCCAACCTCTTGCTCCAACATACTAATCTACGCCCTGGTCGCTTGAATCTTACCTTTAGACAATACTAAATTATGTATGCCTTTCTATGCATTGCTACCTATTTTGTAAAGTCTCTTATGTCATACAGACTAAATCAAACAATGCTCCTAATGCTCTACTAATTTTGATGATACCTATAGTTTCTCATTGCTTTTTAAATTCTATAGTTTTTAGTTGCATTGCTTCTCTATCATGTGTCCCTCTCTTATTACTGCATTTCTGCCTTTATGCTTGGATTGATTAGTTTGTCAACCACAAGGTATGTTCTTTCCCTTTAGAACCAGGTATTGTTTTTGCACTTAATCTAAATAGTACTATTATCCCTCGAATTCAAAGCTTTCTGATGTGCTTGACTCTGGCGTACTTGTATCTTACTATGGATATCCACAAGAAAATCATTTAATAACTCAACTTTGAATGTCAATAAGAGCCATAAACGGCTTTATTTTATTTTCATCTACCAGAGAAATTGAAATTTAACATCAAGTCAGTACCTCTTTTTTTATTTTTTTTTGGGGGGCGGGGGGGTACAAATAGCATCATAGATCAACATTGCACTTAGACAGAGCAGTCCAAGCTCTCATTATCAATGTTTGGCTCAATCACGTTTAATAATTTTACTAATAAATAGAATTAGAGTTATATTGTTGTGAAGCAGTTTCTTGCCTAGAATCAACCTCTGTTCTCCAAAGCTAATGCAGCGGAATCAATATGTACAAGCAGACAAGAATAAACTTTTTGCTTTAGCCTGTCAACAGTCTCCACCAGCCCTTCACTTTCCGTGTTAGAACTGTTTCTCAATTTGTCCAGCCACTCATTTGCATGCTTAAGGTGTGACAACGTGAGAGCTAAATGATTGGCTTGCTCCATCTGTCTTCCTGCATTTTCCCTACTTTCCTTGCCCTTCTCTTGGGAGCCAATGGAAAACCCAGCATCTAATGTCTTTTCCAAGTACATCAGAAACCATGATCTTGTTTCATTTAAAAAGACCTCTTTCAGCTCATTGATCTCTTTTGTGCCATCCTCTTTAGCCCATTCTTGCTTCTCAGTTCTTGATAGTTCGGTTAAGGGTTTTGGAGACTTTGACGTGCTTTTAACAGGCATCACACCTGCCGTCTTGCCCGATTTATGTTTTTCTGCAGGAGTTGGAATCTTATATAGTTGAAGTGGTTTATCTTTCGACTGAGTCGTACCATTTGGCTGGTCCATGAGTTGCTGGAGGGCAAAAAATTTGTTCAGTGTGGCATGAGGGTTCTCTGATGATGCAGAAGAGCAGATATTGGCAAACATACTGAAAACCAAAGATGAAGAGATAATAACTGAAGGTCAGAAAAAAGCAAAAGGAATTAGGCATTCATTTCTCCCCCAAATTAATTACTAATGTGCAAGGTTCTAAATATCGGATGCATTGTGATTTTGTCGCATTTGTTGATATCACGGCAAATCGCGGACAAATGTGACCGATATGGTCTCAATTGGTGTGGTGGACAATTAAAAAATTTTGATGTTCCAGCTCAAATTACAGTTGCGGACCGAAATTTAAAATCCTGCTAATGTGTGCCAAAGTTTAGATGGAAAAAAAAAAAATCTATACCTTAGGCATTTAACTATCGTTGCTGCAGCAGATGCTTCTTTTTGGGCTTCTAGTACAACCTGAGAGGCTAGATGTTTCCTTCTAAGAATAACCTTGTAAAATGAAAATAAAGTGGACAAGGGGGACATTAGAGGTTTATATGATTGCCAAGTAAAATCATGTTAATACGCAAACACAGGTGTTCAGATTGCATTACTTAATAGTGTGTTTGTTTTAAGCTTAACACATGTTCCAACGTACGTTGATCGCTAATCCATCTACATTGGATTGGATTGGATTGGCATTTAACGGCAGTGAACAACTTTTCAAACACACCCATAAAGGAAGACGACAAGTATGTTTAATACAGGTAAGTGTGATAATATTTGAGAGAGACTAATGCACCTTTCCGGGCCTCAGAAGCTTGGCTGGCAAAGCTGACCATGGAATTGCCTCAGTGTTATTGCTTTTATCTTTACCACGAGACAACAAATTCATGTTCAAATTTTCCTGTTTCGTAGAACTGTGTTTAGCAGAAGTGCGCTTAGAATATGCTGTGACAGTCTCCCGGTTGTTACATTGAGCGATGTCTTGCTTTGGTGAAAGTGCTTCAAGTCGAGTGCCTGTTGGAGTCATTGGGAGCACCTGTGATGCTAAAATAGATTATTGTCACCGCATTATTTTCTTTATTCTCAAATAAATAAAATCAGCATTAAACTTGATTGTGTCCTTTAATTCAAATTTTTAATGTATTCCATTATCATATATATTTGTTTTCTATTAGATTCTGGCAATGAAATTGAACCATTTTCAACTACAGTGCAGAAAAAACTACCCTTTCAGCCCCGATCTTCATGTTTACCATACAGAACACTACAGAATTTCTTCTGATGAATATCCTTTGCTGTCATATACAACTGATTGTATCTAATAAGTTGATTGAGATTCTTTACAATTTTCATTCGTAGTCAATCATATTTGTTTCCATATCGCCTTCACTTTCCTAACTGCTCCATAGTTACCTAGGACAAGTTAAATTCTACAACCATACATTCCTGGGCCTTTAGCAATTGGAATTCAAAGCAAGAATCATACCTGGCCTTTGATCTCTAGTTGCTTTCCTTTCAAAGATCCCACCTTTTTACTATCTACACCATTTTCTAAATCATTTCCTTTGCTTCCTATATTAGTATCTGCCCCGTTCACTCTTGAGTTTGGATTAAGAACACCTTGCATGTACCTGGATGCAACACCAACTTTTTCCTCTTTAATAACGATCTTCTGCCTTGAACTTGGATTCTCTTTGGCTTCTGTTAAATCCATGGACTTTGAACCATTAACTCCATCATTATCTGATTGCTCTAGCATCTGCATTAGATCCTTAGGATTGCCTTCAAAAGGGTGCCGTCCGGGGACTGGTCTAACTCCAACAAGAATTGGAACAGGTGTACCAGACTCGATTCTATCCACATAAAAGAATTGCCCGAGTTGCAGCTTATTATTCAAGATGAACTCGTTGTCTTCCTTGGAGAGTGAGACATAGGTTGAATGAGAAGAGTCAGAGACTTTTATGAAGAAACCTTGGTTAGGCCATAATTCAGATCCAGATAATGCGGGCACGATGCTGATCACCTGCAAAAGGACTGAGCGATATTCCCCACGAACTTTCACATTAGAGTTCATACTTTGGAGAAGCTTCAGTAGAACTCCCGGTACCAGGGATGCCATTCTTCCCCTTTCTTCCAATTGTATTCCAAATTGTAACTGTGATGCATTGTAGTTTTTAAGTGTTAGTAAAAATGCATGCCTGAAATATTGAAAGACAATGCAGATCAAATAAAAATCGTGTCAGTAGATACTTCAGTGCCATAAATTGACTCGACTTATTTTATTCGATCTTATCATGAGATCTTCAATTTATAAAAATTAGGTAGCAATATTTCTTGATTTTCTTCTCTGGTACAACATTAAAAGTAAGTAGAAAAACAGCTGTCTATACAGACAACGTGAAAAATCAAGTTACCAGAGAGGAGGAGCATAAAGGACCAAGAGAAGTGCAGGAGAGAAAAGTGGAAGAGGCCCTTTTTCTTGATTCTGTACAGGGATGACAAAACTACTTGGCTTCCAAAACAGAATAGAATGACTGCATCATTGCTTCTGCAATGGCATAACCGAGAACATCTAATGCTTTGCATGCGGGGCACGTAACCATCAAATTCCCTTGGCTTGAAAGCCAAGGGACCATCATATACTTACGCGTGAGAAATGTAGAACACATTCTGTGAGACACGAAATGACATATCAGCCCCTTTTATAGAGAAATTATGCCTTACCCTGTTAGCAATTTAGTGGAAATTATGGTCTTTATGCTGGTGGGACTCCATCTGGTCGTGTTTCATTTTTTAAGTTAGAGGCAATGTAAACATTAAGAAAGGTGAGGATATTCCCATGTCAATTTCTTGTGTGGTGTACATCACTATATTTGCACAGGGTACCAAAGAAAACGAACTAGATTGAGAAATCTGCAATCTTACTAATACCATAAACAATCATAGTCATTCATTCTTTTACCATAACGGAGTCCTGCCATAGAGCATTATTGCCGGTCTTAAGCTTTTAATTTCCATGAAAATCTACATCATAAAGAAGAATTCAGCTTATCTAGAGTGAGGGACAAAAATGTACTCTGCTACATAAATTTCAGTCTATCTTAAACGAGAGTTTTTTAATGACTTAATTTTGTCTTTATTTATAAATCATGAAGTATCTAATTATATTTTAATTTATTTTAAATTTTAGACACACCATTAAATTGGAAATATCATTACATGCTAACCAACTTATATAATTAATATCTGTTGCAAAAATATGAAAATTGTTTAATAGATTCATATAATTGAAGCACATACCCTTAAAAAAAGTGATTGTAAATTGACTTAATGAAAATGGTAGCATGAGGGTACAGTGACAGTCGCGGATACAACGTACAAGAGACTGGAGGTGGCACAGTCATCAGCAATCAACAATTAAGACATTTGCTAGGCATGGCCGGCCCGGAGGCTAGGAGTAGGAGATTCCCGAAATCACAGTTTTGCGACAGTCGTCAGATTATGGATTTCTTAGAATAAAATTCCTGCTTAAATTAATACATATGCATGCAACTGCCAAGGTTACCTCCTCCTCCTTAAATTCCTGCCCCCTTCTTGGTATCTTGGAGCTGCTCCACTTGCCTTCACATCATGGACAATAAAATACGATGTTATCTATGAGTAGTGGACTAGTTTCATAACAAACAAAGCCACTTCTGCCTACAAGTCAGTATATGTAATGTCTAATGCAGATAAATTATACAAACTATTAGAAAACACTTCATTAGGGAAACACTTACCATGCATTTCTGCATACCTCAAACACATGCTTCCATGCTTTGTATCCTAAGTTTTAATTGTAAAGGGACTTGGACAACATATATATGATTAATCTATTAACTCTATCAAAGCATAATTTGCAATTCAAACCTAAGTGGTAGCTCTGAATCACAACGAGTAAATCTTCAATCTTCAAATCATCACACGTCACGTGACGTCTGGGTTTCCAACTGATTTCACCATTTATTCAATCTTCAAATCATCACATGTAATTCTTTGTACATGGAGTATAGAGGCTTGAGATTTGAATCCCAGAACCTCACACTTCACATTGCCTTTTCCACTTTAATTTATATAACATGTATGGCATGAATTTCATAGTACGAAGTGAAGATTGTTGTATATACTAACCCCGAAACAGAAGTTCTGGTAGCAGGAATCGAATTCAGATGAATTGTATGTCTTCCCAAAATTCATTTCAGTGGAAATAGTCTATTTGAATTAGAACTTTCACCAGAACAAGCAGGTGCATTGTAAGAGGTGCTTCCCGCTGACCCAATATTGGCTTGAAACATTTATTCAAAGAGTTGTTGCAGCTCCTCAAAACTCTCCTCCCCGTTTTCCTGTCATGTCATCAAATGTAAACGAACAATTGATATTTACAAAAGGAAAATGTGAATTGACCAATTTATTAGTAACAATTAAATTATAGATGCATTTCAAGGAACCAGTAACCTGTACAACCATCCGTCCTCGGTGCATGCATTGCAAATTGTAAATTGTAAATGCAATTGCATGCAGTTTTAGACATCACACCACCATCCCCTACGTTGTGGGCCCACCCAGTGGGAAAATGGAATGACTTTCACTTTCAAAATTTGCCAGCCACCTTTTTCGTTCCCAAGTCCCAACTCAGTCAGCGACAATAATAATACCACGAGACTAGTTAGTTTCTCCTCAGATGCCTCGTTATTCCTAGTGGGCCCATGTAGCCCACGCCAACAAATATCATCAATAAATTAATGGTTTGAAATTACGAATGCGTATGTTTGAGTTTGTCTATCACATTCACATGTGTGATATGTCAATCCATTTTTGTTTTATTCTAAACCGAGGCAGATTATGTGTTGTGCACCCACCAGATTCTGTTTTTTTATTTGTTAACGTATATAAAAAAAGATTGGTCTCCATAAATAATTATATATTATTTCTATTGAATTTTTTTTAATCCAAAGTTTAAATAAACAAAAAATATTTAATACAAAAAGTACATATTCAAATTCAAATAATTTAGTTCAATTCTTATTATTGCGTAACAAAAAAAAACAATGCACACGCTACACATTACATATAGAACACACCATTTCATGTAACATTTCAAAAATAATTCAATAATTATTTAGATAGAAATTATCTAAATATATCTCTTAATAAAGGAAAAGATAATTAAATTAAATTATTTTAATATATTAGATTATTAAATTTTTTTAAAAAAATATTAGTATAATAATATATTAGATTGAACTGAAGTGAACGCTAAGTTACTGTGTAGCAAGCTTCAAACCAAGAGATTCATTTTTTGCATTTAATAAGGAAAAGTTGATTTATTTGACTAAGTTTTATTTATTGGAATTTTCTTATATGAAACTTGGGATTTGAAAGTCAACTTAAAACTTTTATGAGAAATGTTAGGTGATCATTTTTTAAAATTAAAAGGGATTGTTGTGTTAGGTGATCATTTTTTAAAATTAAAAGGAATTGTTGGTTTTTCTCAAATGTCAATGAAAAACTAAAAAATATATTGTTTATCTAAATGATATATTTGTTTGTGAAGTTAGATTTGGTTCAGCATGTGGCAACCCCAATAATTGTTTCCACTGAAAAAAAATTTATGGATATGTCACTGTTTAATGATCTTTAAGCAAAAAGCGTCTCCCCGTGGGTAAACCAGCGTGCAAAGCTTTCAGCGTGTTCACCATCTCTGCTCCATTCTGCCTCCTTCCCTGAAAATTATCACTGAGAAATTATAGCATAGGTCTAAAGAGAAATCCTGCAAGCTGCTATATAACTCCTCAATCTTTAGTAGATTAAAGTATGCTATTCTGAGACCTTCATCCCGGATCCAGATGCCTTTGCAGATGTAGTCTCAGTTCTTACCTCTGAGGACATGCTGGTCGACCTGTAGCCATAAAAACAAATGACCAGTCATCAGGCATTCATACACCAATATTTTATATAGGCATCGATTGATATCAACACCAGGAGCACCACACACTATCTATCATCCTTAAACCTGTCAAATCAACCTCACCATTTTACTCTACCATAATCCATGCTCTCAATTTCACTCCAGGATCCACTCCTTCGTAAAACAAAAGACTATCATTACAACAACTAGAAAAATAAACATGATACAACAAAAATAATTCCACAGATAAAATTCTGCAGTCCGAACACCTTAGCCCTTGCCCTTGCTAAGCTCCGTTTGAAATGCCTCTCCTACTCCTTTATTATTGAAAGTCAAAACTATGCTTCCCATAATTGCAAAATATATAAGTATTGCATAAAACAAAAGCTTATGGAGTTTTAGTCTTTACTTCTTTGCTTAATTCATTGATGAACCTCATACTTGACACCATAACCATCAGGCTTCTTATGGAGGGAGGGATTCTTCCCCATTCTTGCCAAAAATTTAACACGTCTCTCTGCTTTTGGTCATGATTTTAATTAAAGAGAATCTCCAAAGGGGAAGAAAGACTGAATTTTTATATCATTGACAGAAAAGTAGCAACTATATGACAGGCATAGTAATAGTGGAACTACCTTTCAAGAACTTCATCTTCACAATATTTCTAGAAGAAGAAAGCCTGTCCAAATCAAGGACGTTGGAGCAGCCACTTGAATCTACATGTTCGTTGTAACAGAGGTGATCAATTTCACAACATTGGTGCTCGACTATTCCCCTACATATCTGCCTGATCTTTATATTGAAGTGATCAGCTTTTCCTGATGAATGCTTACAATTTTGTGACTTCCATGCTAGCTCCTAATTATATTTTAGAGTCAGTTTCACAAAGAATATTGCCATCTAATAGCGATCTTTTAATAGTTGACCTACCAAAGTCAAGGAATAGTGTTATCAATCTTTCGGCAAAGAAGTCACTCTTTGGACAGTATCAACTAATATAATAATTCGTAAGGGGAACATAATGTGTATTCATTTGCATGCATCCAAATAAAACAAGGACAAATTGGAAACACTGTACGTCTATGTGATATTGCTGTTATATAGATCCTAAGTAAAGCTAACATGTCTCAATTTCACTGAAAACCCCATCTGAAGAAAGTAAGGAGCTTTAATTATTACTAGCAGCAGTCTGAGGGGTAAAAACAATACAATTACCATAAACTTAAGTAGAGCGAAGGGGAAAAAAATGAGAAATGCTTTCAGTAGTCATTCACTGATACCAGCACCACCACAAACTACTTAAGGCATCATCATTATCATCATCATCAACATCAACAGTACCTTTAACCCAAGTTAATTGAGGTCGGTGGTAGATGAACCCAATAATAAATCGGAAATGAGACAAAGAAAGAATAAGGGGGGGGGGAAGAAAAAATTGGAAATAAGACAAAAGAGAGAAAAAATAAACTAAAATAAAAGAAGGATGAAATGAAGAAGGGAGAAAAGAAGAGGAAAAAAACTGAAACAAGGAACCACTGGAACAACTCAAGAAGAAAGTTATTCTGCATTCCTTATATCGAAAATCATCAAGTTCTACCCATATGCTTAACTAATATTTTCAATTTGAGAACTAAGCTCTGAACTGAAGGCAGATTTAACTAGGAAAATATAACTGAAATTTGACTAGCATATATCAGTTAACTTCTTGAAATTTTAATATTTACTGGTTATAAAATCTTTCTGGTTTTATGTATATAACCCCTAGCCCTCATGGACGCTTCATGATGGAAATGACAAAACTTTGCACAATTGAATACATCATTATACCTGACACTGTCATTGTCATCTGCTAAATATGGGCTATGAATCCCGACAGTGTAATGCTGATCTGAATCTATCTCCCACAGTGGTGGTTTTGCCTGTTGTGGCTGAAAATGACCCAAGAACCTGATCAAATATATAACAAGCAGTGTGTAAACTTATGCAACAAGTATAAATATATGGCCAATGTTTGCCCGTTATGGAAACAATTACGCATATACAATTAAAAATAAACAATACTTCTACTTGCAAGTTAATTGCCTTCTGTTCATTACCATCCAAGTATGTGTTGTAATAACGTTGTAATGTTCGAATAAATTCTTAAGAGTGCATTGCTGCCTTCCATTGACCCCTTTTACTAACGAATATTGAATTTCATTTGCTAGATGGCATTCTCCTGCCTTGTTTAGTTGACACTTTTAAACGTTTCAAACTTATTGGAAGCAACGTTTTCCAATGTCCATTACGCATTATATTGACTTGGCAATATGTTACTATCTCTTAATGGATGAGAGAGAGAAATAGAGGGAGTGATAAGGAGGGAAATATTATGAGGACTAGTCAATGGATACAAGAATAATGGCACTGTTATGAAAGTATTGTTTCATTAATCCATCAAGATGCCACAATTTAACTGCCGAATACATTTATTTTGCCTTATATATAATACAAATAACATAATAAGCATGTCATTTATTTAATCGAAAACGGTTGGATTATTCTTCAAATAGTGTTTTCAGACTGTATGAGCCAGCAATAGTTTGATTTCCGCTCCATATAAGCTGCGAAACAATCTGATGAGCCCTTTCAGTGGGATGAAGCGAGTCAAAGAGCACATATTCGCTAGGATTCCCACATAAGTCGTAATCTTTCACTGCTCTTTTACCCCCGCAACTGTAATATCCCTTGAAAGGGCCGCTGCCACAGCATGCCACGCTGCCTTCTTTAAACCCTTTACAACAAACCATCATGTACCAAAATCAGATGAGATTATATTTTCACTTACTATAAATAATATTTGCAGTCACCTACCATATTTAGAAGGGTTGTTTATAACATCAAAGGTTATATTAAAATAATTGACGAATGAATATTTAAATCCTTTCAGTTGTTTCTTTAACTTCTCAAGTTCCACAGAAAGCGCACTGTTATGTAGTTTGGCTAGTGCTGAAGCTTCTTCCACGCAGGAAGCTTTCGATCCATTTACTAGTGCCTTCACGAATGGAACACAACCCACAGCTGGCAGGTTAAGAACCCCAAATTTCCTCCCTCCTGTCTTGTGTATCCCCTAATGTTTCATATTAGATAAAACAGTTAGAATGGTAGAAAGTTGAACTTCGATTCTAGAACTCCACAAGCTGTAAGAAACTTCTACATACCTTGATCACAGTTGTAAGATTACCAACTACCATGTCTACATATTTCTCAGCAGTGCGTGTCTTACTCGAATTTTCTGACAAAGAGATTTCATAATCATTCCCTCCAATGCTAATCAAGTAAACAGCTTTGGCCAGCAGAGTTGTGGTTTCTGCATCTCCTAGGTCCTGCCTCAATACCTTGCTGACTTTCTTGAAATAACTTAGTTGAGTTTTTAGATCTATCACCTGAAATTAAATATCAAAATGAACAATGATATATGAACACCCTTTAATTAAGTACAAACACCTATTAATTTTCATTATCCTTTTTCCTACTATCATATAATATCACCTATCATATCTATATTTTTCTTTACTAATTTTTTATCTTACTAGGTGTAAATAACAAATGGTGCCCACGTACAAACCATTCTTATATTAAAATAGATACAATAGACTTGTAAGGTTGAATATAAAAGTGAATGACCAAGTCAAAAGAGTACAGTATTCATAATTAGTTAACAATTTTTTTTTATAAGCACTTAATTAGTTAACATTAACATACAACAGAGTAACAGACCAGTCCTTGATGGGTTTCAACCAAAGCCCCAGCTCCTCCTGATCCAAAATTCACTCCATCAATGTATTGTTGATTGCCAGGAAAAAGATATGGTTGGATTAGAGGCAACTTAGCATACTCAGCTGCAATAAAGTTCTCATATTATCGTAGGTATAGAAGCAATAAGGTATTGCTAGTTGCAGTTAATTAATTAAGCTCATAAAACAAAAATTACCTATGAAATCTGGAATCACGCGACCATCAGAAAATCTACCAGTTGGATACTTGAAGAAGGTTTCCCCATATGGAGAGTAATTTGCCTGATTATCAGCAGCAGTATTGATGTAATTATTGTTTCCAACATCAAATAATGAATCTCCAAATACAAATAATGCAGCCTTTTCTTTTGGCTGACATATATCACCAACGCAGCAAGTTGGAATCAGTATGCCACAGCATACAAAAAGAACTAGGAAACTGAATTTTAGACTTGCCATCTGAGTTTCACTTCAATTTTCTAATGATCTCAATAGTAAGCAATTGTGTTTATAAAGGCCACTTTTTTTTATCAATTATAATTAGGCCAGTTTGACCTCAGGGAATAAAAACTAAATTTCATTATTATGTGAATAAACAATTTAAATGTTGAAAAGGTATATATTGTGGAATTTTGTGAGTTCCTTCCTTAAGACTTAAGAATACCCACAAGTGTACAAATCGTATATTAACATATAGTTGAATAAGGACGAGAATCGAGCCTGTAAAGACTAAGTTTAAGATAAATAATTTTCCTAAACTGATTAATAATTTTTTTAATTGAGAAGCATAGAAAAAATTAAACAACCAAAACAAATAATAAATTTAATTAACATTTTCGTTATATAATAAATAATTTATAATTAATTGAACTAATTAAACGGTAATTCACTTAAATTAATTAAAATTCTAACTATACCAATTACATTATTTCAAAATAATTTATCTCATCCACATATAATAAAATTGCTTAAATAACCTTAAGTCCATATAAAATGGGTTTTTTTTTATTTTAATCTTGCAAAATTTAAAAATTTTAATTTTAGTGTTTGCACTAACGAGGTTATAATTAACTTATTACATAAGGATGATAATAATTTATTGACTTATCATATGATGAAATAATAACAAAATAATTATTTGTAATTTTTTTTGTAAAATGTGATTTTAGATCTTTCTCGATTGTCTTTTGAACATATGAAGATTAAAAAATAGATGAAGATTAAAAAAACATTACCAGAAAAAATTACACATGACTAACATATTAAATTTCTTGATGATGCGATCAAATAATCAACTGTAAATATTATACCATTACATACTCAACAATTAATTAATAGTATTACTTGACAACAGGAAATAAAAAATAAAAAATTAAAATCAAAATCAAATTCTTTAAAACACTAAATAAACTTATTTTATAGGATAAAAACAATAATATCTAAGTCAAACAAAAACCAGGTGTTTAAATCTTAAAATAATTATTATCAAAAACGATGTATCGGGTAAGAAATCATAACTGATATTTAACTATTACCACCAGTAATTAAATAACATAAATAAACTGAATGGGTAAAAAAACTTAAATAAATCAAAAGAGGTAGAAAAAGTAATTTAATTTATCTAGAAATTTAATAAAGATTAAATTCTAGAATTCAGTACTAAAATTGGCTTTAGGCGACACTCCTTTTTTTTGTCCATTTTTTAAAACCAACAAAACAAATTATTAGAGAACATAACGGATTAGTCTAAAATCAATTAGTTTGATTTTTTTTATTCATAGGAATCCAACATATATAATTACGAAGAGATTTATAACAATTCATGTATATTGATCGACTAATTTAATTTATAAATTTTAATCAGTAATTAAAAATGCATGAAAAAAGTAATTAAAAAATGTGTTAGGTAACAATTCTTAATTTATCAGTTTATATATTATTAAGCATGTATTTAAATATTACCAGTTCAGTCAGATTCAATGTCAATTTAATTATAGTTAAATTATGGTTTATATAAATTTTAGATCGTTGATAAATTTTCAATTTTATTTTCTGCACCCCTCATGAAAACAAGTTTTGTTGTTAACAGCCGTTTTGTACGTTGTTGCTCAAGGATTTACAGTGCTTTTGGATCCGCCACTTGTGTAAAAAATATGGTGGTTATAACTGTCATTTTTTACACGTTTTTTTGTAGTGAATATTCCTTGCATTAAATAAATCTAGACTAAAAACTCATAATTAGAAGAATAGAGAGGTTGTACTGGAAGAGAGATAAAAGAACATGCAATGGTAATTTTGAAAAATTATAATTTATTATTATTAATTAAATTAATTTTTTTCTTGACCGTAATAAATTAGATAATTAGATCTTATAAATAAAAATAAAATAATTATATTTTTTCTAATTAAAAAACGTATGATCACTTTTTTTGTTGGTCTTAACTCATTTTATTAATTAATAATAACATAATCAATACAAAGAGAAATGTGCTCAAATACTTGAGGAGAAGGTGAAAAATCTAGATGTACTAGATATGAGCGACTTCGCCGTCTTATCTTTGAAAAAAACGTATAAAAGAATTGCTAATGAGATGGAGTTGTTATTTGCATTTCTCGAGAATGTGATCATATATGATGATTTTTAAATATATTAATTAATTGTTATTTTTTATATTTTTAAATTATTGTGAAGACTATTAGTGACATATATATATATCACTTATTTCCTATTAAAATATAAGTATTTATTAAGCTATCAATAATAAAACTCATATTTATTGGCTGAAAAAAATATTTTTTAAATTCATGGCATTATATATAATTACTATTTAAACTAATTATAAATATTTTTTGAATAAAAATTATACTTACAATAATATTAATTAAAATAAACAAATTTAATTATTTTTACTAATTATAAATATCTTTTTCTCTGATGTCGCTTATAATAGCATAGTTGGATTATTCTTGAAATAGTGTTTTGAGATTCTCACATAAGTCTGCAATACTTTGGTGTTTACTCCACATAAACTGGGAAATAATCTGATGAGCCCTTTCAGTGGGATGAACCGAGTCAAAGAAGACATACTCACTGGGATTCTCACACCGCCTTCTTTAAACCCTTTACAGCAAATTACCAAAATCGATCACAGCATTATCATTTCCTCTAATTTTCAGTATTGAATATATGTTGCAGTAATTAATATTTGAGACCCCTTATTTTTTGGGATCCTGTGCGGTTGGGCCCCTTGAATGGCCCAAAACTGGCCCTCTTTACTATAAATATTATATACATATACATACATGCAGTACCTGTACGTACATTACCTACCATATTTTGAAGTGTTGTTTATAAGATCAAATGACAGATTAAAAAAATCGACGTATGAATATTTATATCCTTTTAGTTGTTTCATTAACTTCTCAAGTTCCACAGAAAGCACACTGTTATGCAGTTTGGCTAGTGCTGGAGCTTCTTCCACGCAGGAACCTTTAGATGCATTTACTAGTATATATCTTGACAAATGGAACACAACCCATAGCTGGCAAATTTCCTCCCTCCTGCCTTGTGTATCCCCTAATATTAATTTCAGATTAGATCAAACATATAGAATGGTAAGATTGATAATAGAATGCACAAGTAACTAACTTGTACGTAACATACCTTTATGGCTTTATCACAGCTGTAATATTACCAACCACCATGTCTACTTATTTCTCAGGAGTAAAGACACTCGATTTTTCTGTCAGATAGACTTCATAACCACTGCTTCCGATGTTAATCAAGTAGACAGCTTTGGCCAATAGAGTTGTAGTTTCTGCAACTCCTAGTTCCTGCCTCAATACCTTGCTGACTTTCTAGAAATAATGAGTTTTTAGATCTATCACCTGAAATCAAATATCAAAATAGATATATAGAATTGTACTGTTGGATATAAATGTTACTATCACCGTTTTTATATATAAGACTCTTTCAATTAATTAACATTCTTTAGAAAAATAATTAATTTAATTAATCATGTTAAACTTATCAATTATTTATGCTTGTCTTCCCAAATTATCCTTTATTTCTCTTTTCACTTAATTGCTAATTCTTGTCAAAATGTAATTAATGTTTGAAGAGATAATGTTGTAATTAATTAAGAATATTATAGGATAAAAATAATTAATACACTAAACTTTTAAAAGAGATTCTTATAAAAAGTTACAAACAATAAAGTGAAAATGGTTTTATATACATGGACAGAGGTAGTAATAACTAAGAGTACAGCATTCAATTTCATCCTTAATTAGTTAAAAATAACATACAACAGACCAAAGGCAACGTAGCATTTCAGCTGCAATAAAGTTTCCAGGTTATTAATTGTAGGAACAGAGGCACAAGGTACTGCTTGCTGCTAATTAATTAATTAAGCTGGTAAAACAAAAATTCTTAGATATACCTATGAAATCTGGAATCACGCGACCATCAGAAAATCTACCATAGTTGGATACTTGAAGAAGGTTTCCCCATACGGAAAGAAATTTGCATGATTATCAGCAGTAGTATTGATGTAATTATTGTTTCCAACATCAAATATTGAATCTCCAAATACAAATAATGCGGCGTGTTTTTTCGGCTGGCATATTTCACCGAGGAAGCAAGTTATTGGAGTTAGTATGCCATTACTTACAAAAAGAAACAGGAAACAGAAACTGGATTTTGGACTTGCCATATGAGTTTCACATCAATTTTCTAATGATCTGATCAATAGTAAGCAACTTGTGTTTATAAAGGCCACTGACTTCATGCAGAATGAAAACTAAATTTCCAGCATTATGCAAATAATTTAAATATTATAATGTTTTTTTTTAACTGGATTTGGACTTGCCATATGAGTTTCACCTCAATTTTTTTGATGTTTTTTTATTGAAAAAAAAAGGAGTTCAGGACCAATTCATATAGGTAAAGATTTATTTTTATTTTATATTGAAACTGGCCTAACAGCCGAACAAAATTAACACACATGGTGTGTTTGGTAGAGAGGAGAAAAATAATATTAGAGAGAATTTTGTATTTTTTTTTAAACTCACACCTTTTACATTGTACTTTAATTCAAAAAAAAATCTTTTATTTTTATTTTCAAAACCAAACACACCCAACATGACTAACGACAATGCACTACTGGTGAAGAATGAGGACAAAAAAGGCGGAGGACTATAAAACATGCTAAGAATATAAAAGATGGTGAAGCATACAAAGGCCAGGCAGAATATCTGCTTCCTCCCTAAACACATATCACATCACATTAATAAATAAAAGAGAACTCTGCGGCCATGCAAGACTCTTATAGCTAGCTATGACGATTCCTTAGACATTCACGAATGATAAGACTTGAGCAACTTGAGTCTAGTCAAACCTCATCACGCTCTAATATGTCGTCATTATTGATGTAGATTGATCTACTGCATGATTGGAGAAATTTAGGTAACCATTACTTTCTTAATTACTATAATCTGGATAATAATTTTGATTTTCCTAATTATTCTATTTATAAGATCAATGGAGATTTATCATTCCTTTTTTTACTCGGACTTTACTTTTATTTAAACCATGTATATAGACTTGTAAATATCACTGCAGAAAACAATTATTATTAATTCTACCTCAGCAGGCTGAAAGAAAAATATATATGTATAATCAATGTAAATTGACCTGTAAAAATTATATCTTCTATCTCAGCCGTGTTAGAGAGATAATGTCGCTGGCATTCCTCTTGAGATATTAGATATAAGAAATTATAAATGTTACATTTTGAATTCACACTTTAACCCTACTAATCAGTAGATTAAGAAACATTTAAAAGCCCTATTTTAACAATGTCCGTTAAAAGATTTAGATGTCAGTTAAATAAGTGATACAGTGGTTAAGATGCTCCTCTTTCTTGAGTAATGACAATTGAGTGACTGACAAGCGTCTCAGTCGTTTGTGTGTTATATGTTTGTTTGGTGTATTCGACAGTACTGTCATCTTTCAATGTTTCACTTTCTTAATTTGGCTCAAAAGTATGTAGGCCATGGCACCATACAGAGAGACAAATAGCATAGGAATGAATTGTGCAAATAAAGCTTGACCGATGCAGATTATATTTCAAGTCTAAAAGCCTTGTTTTTCGAATATAGACAGAGTCATTCTGCGCATCACTTTTTAGATTTGAAAGAAAATTCAACATTACAAAGTTTCAACTTAAATGTGACTCAGCCACAGCCACATGAAAAGGCACAAATCTAGAAAAACAAGTAAGCCGAAAGGCAAAAGCACAAAGTGATGAGAGTTGTTTAATTTTACACACATTGAGGTGGATTTGACAGAGTGGCCTGGCAATGGGATTATATATAGACAGCGAAGCGCAATTCAAAGAGATTGATCTGGATTTACTGAGAACAGAAGCCTGATACTAAATTTTACAGGTATATATGGGTTTCAGTCATACTTACTAAGAAGTAAATAAACCAAGTTCAACAAACTAAAGTACATACCAGGTCACTCTTACTGATTTCGGCATCGAAAACTTCATTTGTGAAAAAAGCAAGCTCTGTTAAATTAAAATCCATACCGCAATCTAGTGTAATCTGCAAAATTACAATCAGTAAATAACATTCCACCCCCTTCATCTATGTACAGGTCTATAATTGATGCCGGTGGATATTTAAATAATAATCATACATATGGAAATAAATCAATATAAACAAGAAATAGGTAGAGTTTTTTTTGGGTAGAAATTAAGTATTGTAGCTCAAAATATAGTTGAATAAAAAAAATGGAGAATTAAAAAAAGAAGAAAGGCAGAACTAACCTTAACTACAAAAAGTTTTATATGAAGTACCCACGTGGGCTCTAACATCCCCTATGATGTTCATCTGTTCCATGTTTTGCTTTGAAATTTCTTGTAACGATGTGTTGGCGACGATTTTGGTGAGATTGGCACTTTGCAATAAGACAAGAGATGGTACACTCACATATTCACTGTGAGGAGGTTGAAAAAAACCAAGGAATTCTAATAGTTCCTATATGCAAACCTTCATGATAAACAATAAACCTTGATGAACTAAAACCTATGCAAAACTTATTATGATTTTCTGCATTGAGGGTTAAGGAGATTACAGATGAAACAAGCAGAATTAGATTTGAACGATCATCAATCTTGTAAAAGTTTATTTTAACCTCCCGAACAGAGAAAACAGGCTTGTGGGGTCTGATGATGAGGATAAAAAAAAGAGTGGCTAATCCAACCACCATGCATATGATCAACAGGAAGAAACAGCATTTCTTGAAAGAAAACATGGGAGGGATTCTAGGTGGAAACATCCATTGCAAATAATCATTCTTGAGTTTCGGCGGGCCGATTAACCCATGGTGTCTGTTTGGTTCGCTTAGATTGTTAATTAATTAAGTGGTACTACTTCAAAGTCGAATCGTGATCCTATTAATGAAGCAAATTCAATGAAGCAACAACTAGTACCATAGAGAAGCGGCCATAAACTGCGACATCGTGGTTCGTAGCCACGTGCTCTAATCCTCTGAGCTACAGGCCCCACCCCGTCATCTCCACTGGATGCCAAAACCTTTTGAGGAGAAAACCTGTGCTGAAAGAAAGCAAGTATTTTTTTGTTTAACAAAAACAGGACTTATAAGATACTCAAGATTCAATTCGGCTTCACTCCTGTTATATAGCAACACAACCTCTAACAATTCTTTACTAGTCAAAGTTACGGTGCAAAGTGTGTTAAAAAATAGAAAATGTGTTGCTACAGTCACATACCAAATCTTGAATCAGCTAAAGGAGCGAATTTCTACACCATATTTGAAGACCAGCATGGAATCAAACGCTGACAATAGGCTAGCAATAGATTTTTGTAGAAGACATATTGTGGGCTTTTTGACACAAAGGGGGTCAAAAATAATTATTACCGTGGAGGTTTAAAAATATTATCATTTTGGGGTAAGTCGGTGAAAGTAATACGACTTCTAAATAAGGTGAAGGTGATACGATTTCAGATTTAGAAGTTGTATTACCTGTTACGACCTTTGTTTTTTTTTTTTTTTTAAGTGAAGCCATAAATTTATTTATGACTTCTGTAAGAAAAAAATTATTTCATTCAAAAGTCGTAAACATATTTACAATTTTAAAGTTGTATTTGTTTTGTTTGCTTTTTTTTTTTGCTTTTTATTAATGGATTTCTTAAATGGGTTTATATATATATATATATATATATATATATATATATATATGGGTTATTAATTTAAAGTCGTAAACCCATTTTTTTTATTTCATTTACTTTTTTTTATAATTTGTTGTTATTTGAATTTTTTATTGTTTTTTAGTTTTAATTTCGTGTAAAAAATTTTAAAAATTAAAAAAAAGTAGTTTAATTTTTGTAATTTGGTTAAATATTTCGTATGTATTTTTATATTATTTTATTAAACATTTTAGTAATTTATGTTATAATTATTTTTTATTATATTTATTTAATTAATTAATTTTCTATATTTTTTTAGTAATGTTAAAATTTAAATTTCAAAAGCCTTATTGTTAGATGAAAATATTTTGATAATAATATTAACTTGTAATATATGAAAATTTAACTTGTAATATTAACTTGCTAATAATATTAACTTGTTAGATGAAAATTTAATTTTCTATATTTTTATTTTGATTTTGTTAATTAATTTTTATAATTATCATTATCTTAAGTAATCATTTGTTACATTAATGTTAATTGATTTTGTTAACAATTATTTTAAGTGGTGATAGGAGTTACTGAAGATTACAAAAACTGCAAAGGGAATATTGCACAAAAAATTTTTATCATCTCTCATTTTAACATTTTCGATACAATCTTTAGTTACATTTTTATTTCATGTTTCATTATTGTAATTTTCAAAAAACATTTACAGTATTGCAGGTATGTTTTTTATTTAATGTGATAAACTTCATTTTAATCATTAATTTGACTAAGAATTTTTTTTTTTCCAGATATAACTAGCGTAGAAGAACCCGTAATAAGATATAATGTGAGCGACTTTAGTGACGAGTATGAATACAACAGTGATCAAGTAGTGGACAACCAAGCAATCAAACACAAAGTGAGTCATCTTGATATTTTGAAACTATTAATAATCAACTTTCAGAAGATTTACAGTACTCAATTCATATAATAACAAAGGGACTGGGGGTACAAATGACTTTTACAAAGGTATGATATTTGAATCGAAACAAGCAACTATCAATGTGATTAAGGAATTTCATTTTCTACATTTATTTAATTTTGATACTGAAGAGAACAAGAGTGACAGATATGTTGTTAGGTGTAATCACTATGGTAATGGATGTAATTGGAGGGCGAGAGCATCGTTCAGCAAAATACGCATGAGGTGACTGATGAAAAAAATAAATGGTATTCACACTTGCACAACTACACGAATATCACAAGATCATGTTAGGTTAGACTCCTCTGTGATTGCTCATAATATTCTGCAGTTAGTGAAAACAAATTCTGGTATCCAAATCAAAACTTTGATTGCAGACATACTACAATGATTTGGGTATACTGTGTCATACAAAAAAAGCTTGGACAGCTAAACAAAAAACTGTTGAAATGACTTTTGAAAATTGAGAACAATCATATAGTTATTTGTCTGTATGGATGATAGCTACTACACACTTTGTACCAGGTACAATTGTTAGATACAAAACATCCACTTCAAAGGATGATGGTGAGGATGACTCTTCTAAGGTGATTCTTAATCGTGTATTTTGCCTTTTATGTCATGCATTGAAGGCTTTAAATATTGCAAGTCAATTGTGCATGTAGATGGAACATTTTTAACGAAAAAATATCATGGTAATTTGTTGACTGTCATTGCACAAGATGGCAGTAGAAACCTTTTTTCAATTGCTTTTGCAATTGTTGAGAGTAAGAGCAAAGAGGCTTGGATGTGGTTCTTTCATTATTTAAGGAGATATGTTACACTTTAACCAAATTTGTGTATTATATCATATAGGGGAACCGGTTTGCTAGCAGCTTTGTGATCAAAACAAATTGGGTGGAATGGACCAGATGTATCTTTTGTCTACTGCATTCGCCACATTGCATCAAATTTTAACAAACAGTTTAAAAATGTTGAATTAAAAAAACAAGTCATCAATATAAGTAAGCTTCTAACCATTTCATGAAAAAAATTCAAGCATTATTATGTGTTGACTATATTTGATAGTCATTAATTTGTCTTTTGTCATAGGATATGAGTTGAGGAAATCACGATTAGAGACAAAGTTGCTCGCAATGCGATCAGAGTTTCCATTGGCGGTAGATTGGATGGACCAAATTCCCAAAAGTAAATGGACTCAGGCATATGATGAAGGGAAACGATATGGGCATATGACTACCAACCTTGCCGAATGTATGAATTATGTTTTGAAAGGAGTCCAAGCGTTGCCTATTACTGTCTTAGTCAATGAAATATTTAATAAAATAAATGATTCATTTGTTATTAATGGCATGAAAATCATTAATATGATAAAGGCATGACATAGGTACCCTGAAGAGGTGCATGTCATGATGCAAGAAAATCAACGTATTGCTACCTCGCATTACGTTCGCATGTACATGTAGGAAACATGGGAGTTTGAGGTTCATGAAATTGCAAATACGCGACATGGGCAACGAACAATGGTATGCACTGTCAAGTTGAACGAATGGTTGTGTGATTGTGGACATTTCCAAGCATTTCGAATTCTATGCTCGCATGCAATTGCAACGTGTGCTTCTTGCAACTTAATTATTTTTATTCAAACATCTCCTTTCCTTTTTGATTTGTCTACTTTCATTTTTTATTGACTTTGTTAACCCTGTATCAAGTTGGAAAACATTTGCAAAGTTTATCAGAATCACTTTCATTCCCTTGGAAACAAGATAATTGACCTCAATATTTGGATCCATATGTTATGTCTGATCCTTCAAAACGACGACAGACATTAGGAAGGTCAATCACTACTCGCATACATAATGAGATGGACGAATCAATTCCAAATAAGTCAAAAAAATGTTCATTGTGTAGAACTGAAAGATATAATCGCCGTAATTGTTCATAAAAGAAAGTTGACAATTAATTGTATTTATACTTTTTTACTTTTATTTATTTTGTAATGTTCATTTCATATTCATTACACTTTTTATGAAAGACATGTTAACTATTATTAATACTTCAATTACATTTGTTGTTAATATTAAAATAATTTTTAACAAAATTAATTAACATTACTATGGCAAATGATTAATTAAGATAATGATAATTGTAAAAATTAATTAACAAAATCAAAATCAAAATATTAAAAATTAAATTTTCATCTAACAAGTTAATATTACAAGTTAAATTTTCATATATTACAAGTTACTCTTTTTAGCAAAATATTTTCATCTAACAATAAGTCTTTTGAAATTTAAATTTTAACATTACTAAAAAAATATAGAAAATAAATATAATAAAAAGTAATTATAACACAAATTACAAAAATATTTAATAAAATGATATAAAAAATACATACAAATATTAAATCAAATTACAAAAATTATGAATGAATTTAAAAAAAAATTCACGGAAATCATATATAAAGTTACGACTTCAATTAAAAAAATAAAGATAATAACCAGTGGTACAACTTCTAAATCAGAAGTCGTACCACATTCAGAAATCGTACCACCTTGCACGACTTACCCCTAAATGATAATATTTTTAAAACATGGTAATATTTTTTTTGGTACCCTTTGTGTCAAAAAGTCCATATTGTGACACACTAAATATCATATGATGGAACGCTGAACTAACATTTAGCATGAGCAGTAGGCACGGGTGAAAATAAGTTAAATGATCTTCGGAGACATATGGTTTAGTTTGACATCACCTATTTGATAAGCTACAAAATTTGTTTTATTTTTATCAAGAGACCATTAAACTTTTAATGTGAGATAAAGTATTGGTAAGGACATACATTATTATAAGTGTCGTAATATTTATAAAATCAATCATTGATAAAATATTTAGCATGCAATGGGCAAATTTTTGGGAGGCTTTTGAAAAAAGGAAAAGACATGAGCTTGAGCCACAATCAATAATACTCTATAATTTGTTCAATACTCAAGGTTTAATACGCACCTTATATGTGTAACTAAAAATATCTTTGCAGTTTGATACTTTCATGCCAAGAGAACACTGTAATGATCGTAACATTAATATTCACGTCACTTTGGGCTTATACGCAATGGAGTCTGAATTCGAGCACGTAAGAACTTTAGTTCGGCAAACTTCTCCATCTCCTCCGAACCAACCTAAGAAAATTATTGAACACGTATGCCATACTAATTAGTAATTGCCTCTTTCAAATTCTATAATTGCATTTCTTTAAAAGCTCAATATTGTGTAAGGCCTAGTTACCCGTATAACGGATTAAGGCTAAGTTTTAACTTCTTAATTACCTAAAGCTTTTCAATCATAAAGTCCTAAAGTTCTTGTAAAAAAATGTTGATTACTTCTGAAATTGAGATTAATTAATTAATCAAAAGAAAAATAGGTTGAGCATCAATAATATAAAATAATTTTACTCTATTATCAAATCACAATAAAATGAGTGTTACGATTTACGATATTAATAGATCGTTTGTAGCACTCTCAACAGCCGAGGTTCTTCTACTGGCGTTGATAACCTGACATGAGAGCTTTTCCAATTATCGTCGTGTTGATATTCTTGTATCAAATGCGGCACATGAATAATAAAATCATCTATGCTTTTTGCTTGAATAAAATGAAACCTACTGTTCGAATCTTGTAAGACTTGGTCGTTAGGTTAGCCTTGTGGAGGAAATCCTCCACGAAAACAAAAGCAATTTTTTTCCGCGTCTCCAAATCCCCCTAATCCCATGGTAAGCACCTGAAAATAGAAGTTTGTTTTCTTTTTTGGTCAATGTGTTTTTAAAGTTTACCGAAGCCAAGCCACTATCTTGAATCAAGACTCAGTCCAAATCTAACCCTTCTAATCAAAGGAATTACTCTCTGATCAATGCATGAGCATGAGCACGAGCACGAGCACGAGCACGAGCATGAGGCAGCCATATCCGGTCAGAACTAATGCCCGTGTCACCAGCTAATGCTTCCCACACCTTTTGCATTTTGATCATATATAGTGCTCTTTTACATCCTTCAAATTTTGTCATGAGAGGATAACCATAGAGAAACAACCCAGTTAAAAATTATCAGCAGCCAAGATTGTTTCACAGATCATATATAATCACCCTCGAACATCAATCGAGATTCCCCAAAACTAAGGTCTTTGACAAGGAAAAGGACACCTAAATATGACTCCATCTTCAACACAGATGACAACCATTCCAAAAGGCAACAAAAATGGAAATAACATTCCTTTTTTTTCAGACACATGGGGATGTGTCCAACAAGAGAGCAATAAATGCAACAAAAACCATAAACAAAATTAATGAACCCAGAAGGAAAATGAAAAATAATTTGTAGCTTTATTTATACACAGAGACCAAAGAAAAAGCTGTTCAGAAAACTCCGCCAGCCATGGAAGGAATGTCATCAAAGCTCCAAAGGTTCACGAGGTTTCCACCATCCTGAGTTGTGTCACCAGATAACAAGGATTCCAATGAAGTATCACCCCAGCTCCCTTCAAGATAAGGCATCTGAAAGACCTTCAACTCAGATTCGATATCCACAAGCTCCTCAGAGAGTCTCTTTGCAGAATCATCTTCCATAGATACCACATTCTGAGAGCTAGGCTGCTGGTTGGCATTTTGCACAAAATGAGATTCACAATCCAAAGGAGGAGAAAGTATGGATGAGATCTCAGGAGTTTTGGGGCCCTGTTCACTCCACCCAAATGAATTACTCCCCTGATCTGAACTGAAGTAAAGGGTGACATCATCAGATGACTGAAGGGATGTGAGCCCATTTCCACTGCCAGGGAAGGAAGCCATGTTAGCATACTGGGTAACTAGGGGTTTCTGTTCCATCAGATCCATGTGATTGTTGCCAGCACTGAACTTGTGACTCAGATTTTCCTGTGGATTTACCTTGGAACGTTTTACAGTAGTAACTGGTGCCTCCTCAGGAAAATTCACCTTGGCTTTCTTGCCACGAATCCTCCGTGCTTCAGCATCATAAGCTCTTGCAGCTTCTTCAGCAGTGTTGAAGGTTCCAAGCCAGACACGAACCCCCTTTCTAGGATCCCGAATCTCAGCTGCCCATTTTCCCCAAGGGCGTTGACGGATTCCCCTATACTGATTCTTCCTTTTCCTATTTGCAGATTTCTCAGCTCGAACTTGGAATGCCACAGATTTCGCTGCTGTAGACCCTTTAATATAATTGGAAAAGTGTAAAAATCACAGTAAGAACAGAGACATTCAGAACCATTAAACAAAGAAAGAATAAAAATAACAAACACGGATCATATAACCATTTCTTATCCAATTCTCCCAAAAAAAACCCTGAGGATATTAGAAGTCTCAACAAGGTTAAAAGGAATCAGAAAGAAACAAGTAAAGTTTATTTAGTAGTTTAGTTTAGTAATGAAGATGATTGCCATCCAAGTACCTCTATACTGAGAAAGAGAAGTTGCAGTAGCGTGTTATGAAGAAACACAAAAGCCATCCTTGACCAAAAATCAGTCGAAAGTGAAGTCTTGTATGAAAAATGGATAAAAACACATTCATAAAACTACAAGTATTCCCTCATTTTTTATCTACCTGAAAAACAAATGATTCTAGAAAACAAACCGAGATCTGTAACGAATAAAAGAGTTTATTCCAGATGTAAGAGGGGGGAAATCCCAGTGATCAACACCATAAACGAAAATCACAAATTGGATTTATTTTAAATTTGAGGGTCCAGAAAATCAAATCGCATGATGGTGATAAATAAAACTAACTTCCATTGCATAAATTAGTGTTTTAAAAAAAAGTTCCGAAATTAAAAATAAAAAAGTGATAATTTTGCATAAGAAAGAAATGAGGAAAGTTACGACGAGACGAGGCGGCGAAAGCAAAGGGCTTGACTTGGTGATCGTCGTCGTCGTCGATGTCAGAATCGTCTTTAAAATCCCTGAAATCAGCCTCGAAGTCAACGTCCAAGTCAGACTTCCGCTTCTTCAAATCCGGCCACAGGTAATCGGCGGTAAGGCGGCGAGACCCGGCCGCCACCGACGCCGGAATGAAGTCAGAGATTATAGCTCCTCCACACATCTCTCTCAGAGACTCGAAGAATAACAAAAGCGTCCGTTTTGGTTGAATGCAAGTGAAGGCTATTCTGTATTCTCTTATGTCGGTAAATGGAGAAGTTAAGTAAGCAGTGTTACTATTATGCCCTTGCCGCAGTCCGGTTTTTTCAATTTTTTGGATACATATTTATTTAATTAATAGTGAGTTTTTTTTTACTTATTTAGTACTGACTCAAAATATTTAATTAATCAAAAATTATTTATTATAAAAATTTTCATACAATTATTAATATTATACAAATAATTAATTTTATTAGAATTTAATTTTTATAATAGTTATTAATAAAAATATTATTAGCATAATTTTTAAAAACTAATATAAAAATTAACAAACTTACTATATATAAATTTATAATTAAATAGTAGTATAAAAATTCTTTATACTATCAATAGATATTTATTTAATTATTTATATGTAATAAGTTTTTTATTTTATTTAGGGAAACATGTAATAAAGGTTCTTGACACTATATCTTTAACTGAATTAAATTTGTTGATAATTTAATTTAATAAATTGATAATAGAAAAATACTGGCAATTATGAAAGGAAAAAAATCAATGTAAAAAGGAATACTTGTCTACTTAAGCCAATAAATAATTTAATAAAAAAATTATTCGTACCACTTATCCAGAATTTTCAACAACAAAAATATCTATAAAAAAAGGGATTTTTTCCATATAAACCACAGTTATTAGAAACATCCTTATTCAATTATATTTAACATAATTGTATATACATAATTTAAACTCGAGAAAAAAAAAGTGAATTATTTCTCTCTTTATAAATAATATTATTGGTGAAATCAACAATTATATTATTAATATAATTGAAGAGTTAACAAAATAATATAAAAGATAAAACAAAAGTGCAAAGTAACATATAACATTGTCTATATTTTTATAAATACAATCAATTATATGTTGCATATTAAACTTCAAGATTGACAATAATGAAAAACAAAATACTATTATTAAGAATGATGAGAAATATACAAATTACGCTAAAAATAATATATAATAAATTATTTGTTAAACTATTAAATTACAGTAAAAAAAATAAACTATTAAAATCATTTTTAATCATAATCCTTCTATGAATTACTTGTAATATAAAGTATAAATTAATTAAAAAAAAAGTAAAATTTTAATATATCTCTATGTTTTACACATTCAAACAAATTTTAATATAATAACACGAGTGAGATGTGAACACTATTTCTCTTAATGAATAAAAAACCAAGATGTGAACATTTGTGTTATGAATATGTACACATAAAAGGTTGCGGCTAACTACGGTTATACCTCTCATTCTTCTAATAAATTTTAATTTACTATTAATAATACAAACACATAAAATATGAAAGTGAATTTACTTGCACTAGTATTAGTTAAAATATATTTTTTAAAAACTTAAAATATGTAAATATTAAAATAAACTTATATATCAAATGTAATCAAGATAACAAAAGAAAGTGTGATAAACATTCTCTCTTTATGGACGCACATATTCACAATATTTTCATATTTACTTGTCTACTATATGTTTGAACGAATATAACATGATTTTTGTAAACATATCTCAGTTTGTTTGTTTGTTTTTTTACGTTTAGATATGTTTTAAGTGTGTGTAAAAATAGCAATTTTTTTATAAAAAAAATTGTTTTCATTCCTACAATATATTCATCATTACTTGTTTTGGTTCTCACCACAATTGTATGAAATAAAAATAAAAATTGTTATATTTATATGGACTAAAAATAAAATTATAGTATTTTACAGAGATGTCATAAAACAAAAAGTATTATATTTGTGTGGGACATAAAACATTATACTTGTAAGACAAATTCACGGAAGAAACGTCATATCTCTAAAAGGAGACAAATAAAATTTTGAAAAAGAATTTTATATAAAAGAATAAAATATTAAATTTACAGAATAAATTAATTATGATTAGTTGAATATAACATTAAATTTAGTAATATTAGGTTTCCGGTAGGGTGAATTAGCTGGTGGGTGATTTATGATGAACAACTTAAAATGACCTGTAATAATATTCAAAACTTTTACATTCATTATTTGATCCCTGATTTTATTTTATATTATTATTTGGTCTCTAACACATTGAAAAACTCTCACTCTCATTACCACAAAATTAAACTCAGATCCACGTTTGTGTTCTTCCGTTAGTAGTGATTGATTAATAAATAATTAAATACCAAACAAATTACAATTTAGATCTAATATTACAACTAAAATAAAAAAGTCATCAAATTCTTCATAATTGAAGTTCCTCCACGAGAATAGCCCAAATCTCAATACGATCTTCTCCAACGTACCTGCAATCAGTCACCGTTTCTTGTGTTTGAGGTTACGTAGTTGGAAGAAGAATAAACGTTGGATGGAGCGGCAGTTGGAATCTGTACGGATCTGCGTCTTTGAATCTTTTGTACATGATCAAACAAATTGAAATAGAACCATCAAACCCAATTAGGACTATGCGCGAGGTATTATGACTATGACAACGATAAGAACGTTGTTGGTTGGGTGTCTGTGTGGGAGGTGAGGATGAGGGGGAGGCGAGAAGAGGGTACGAGCAGGGAGACATGGTAAAAGAAAGACCAAATTGTAATTTCATGTAAATTGATATAGTATTTGGGTATATAGGCACACAACAAAAAAGAACCCGTCCTATTAATTGAATTTTGTCTCGTTTGTCATTATCACGGGGGTGAAATTGTTGGTTCACGATCTGGTTAGTAGCTTGGCCTACAAAGATTCATATGCATAAAATAAAAAGATTACCGTGTCCGTGCACATTTGCTTGCCAAATCTTTGACCAAGCAAAGTATGGGAAAGAACATACTGAAATGAAAGCATTAAACAAAAATTGCTGTAAAAGGATAGGAATCTTTGGTCCCTTATCCTCGTCCTCCTTTTAGCACAGCATTTTCTACAGACATTCATTCTTAATAATTTTACAACAAGAAAGAAGGATATATATATATATATATATATATATATATAGCTTGACGACGCTGTTTGGTACAAAGAGTCAACCCTCCACCAGGGAAATCCTTCATAGACTCTGCGCTGCTAGAACAACTAATTTACTATAACACAGTCCTAAGCAAGGTAGTAAGATGATGGAAATGGTGCAAAATTTATAGAGCCAAACCAAACCATACCAAAACCCGAAGGTATTATTAGATTAGATTAGAGAGGTTGCTGCATGGTGACAACCAAGGGACTTGTGACAGTGTGCTTGGAATCCGACCAAACAATGGAACCAGTCTTGACAGTAGAGGTCCCAGGGGAAAGCATAACTGCCCTGGTTTGCACCCTGACAAGGAAGTTCAATTTCTGACCCAACCTCCTGAAAGCAAGCGTGTCCGGATCCACCGTGACTTCGGTGCCGGGAGGGGGTGCAACAGTGACTTTGTAGAGAGAGTTGGGGTCTCCAACATTGGTGAGAGTTCTGATGAAGTGGGTGGACATGTGCTGCTCTCCATACTGTTGAAAGACGGCAGATAAAGAGGGGTAATTTAGATTCCCAGCGTGACCAGCCCTCTTGGCCCCACTGCAGACAGCAGCCTTTCTGGTGATAACTCGGATGTTGTGGGGGGTATAGTTGGAATTGCAGAGGAAATCGACATAATCGTAGGTAGAGATGTCATAGACGAGGCCAGGGTTGAGGGCCTTGTCGGGATGAACATGGCCAGCCCCATGATCAAAGACGGAGGAAACATTGGCATTAGACTCATCCAGGAGAGGGCCTCGTCCGTTGTCCACAGTGTAAGCAGTGGTGATGAGGGCAGATCTGATGGCGGCAGGACTCCAGTCCGGGTGCGCCGCTTTCAGCAGAGCAGCCAAACCAGAAACGTGGGGGCAAGCCATTGAAGTGCCCGACAGAATGTTAAACTCGCTCCTACGCTCATCAGAGGGAAGCCCGGACGGGGAAAGCGTACTAGGCCAAGCCGCCAGAATGTTCAATCCAGGAGCTATCACATCCGGCTTCAGAATCTCAGGGGACTCCGGGTTTGGCCCTCTGGCTGAAAAAGATGCCACCTTCGGCGCTGGTTTAATCCCAAGCCTTGTGCCCTTGAACATTATGGTTGCCGTGGCTGGTGACCGCAGCTGTGAGGCGAATGCCATGTATCTCCTAAGCTCGTCGCCTCCTGCAGCACCCACTGATGTCGCCGGTAGGACGTGGCAGTCAGCCACCAAGCCTTCCCCGTCGAAGGGTCCATTCGTCAAAACCATTCCAACTCCTCCGGCTTTCTTCACCACTTGACCTTTGGCGGCTCTTGAATTGACGCCTCTGTCACACACAACAATCTTTCCCCTCACGGACTTGGGATCCAACGAATCTTCCAAGCAAAGAGAGGAAGAGTAACCATCTGAACCCGCATACACCAGAGGATAGAGCCGTCCTGGAGTCAGACCCGGTCCACCGTACAAACTCATCCCGCCAATCACCTTGCCGTTCCCCAGCATAACATCCGCCGGGAAATCTCTGTCTATGGTTCCGGCGCCCACAGTGGTGACCCAGGGTGCCACATTGGTCACCGTGAGGCCGCCGGGACCGCCGTTGCCCGCGGAGGCAGACACGAAGACGCCAGCCTCGGAGGCTCCGAAGGCCCCGACGGCGATGACGTCGAGGTGGTAGGGCACCACCACGCCCCCGACGCTGAGGGAGATCACGTCGACGCCGTCGGCCAGGGCGGCGTCGAACGCTGCGAGGATGTCGGAGTCGTAGCAGCCGGCGTTCCAGCAGACCTTGTAGACGGCGAGGCGAGCCTTGGGAGCAATCCCGGCGGCCATTCCTTTGGCGTAGCCCATGGTGGAGGCAGGGAAGACGTACCTGCCGGCGGCGATGGAAGCCGTGTGGGTGCCGTGACCGTCGGAGTCTCTCGGGGAACGGGACTCCAAAGTGTCGTTCATTTTGCCGTTGGTGGCTTCGTAGCCAGCGCAGAAGTAGCGAGCTCCGATGAGTTTACGGTTACAGGAGGTGGGGGGAAAGTCTTGAGCAGCAACGCAGTGACCCTTCCACTTAGGGGGAGGGAGACCGAGATCGCGGTCGTTGAAGCTCTGGCTCTCGGGGGAAATGCCGGTGTCGATGACTCCGATGACGAGATCGGAGCCGAAATCGGTCTCCTTGAGAAGGCCAGCCCTGTCGGCAGTGTTGAGGCCCAGGAACTGAGGGGAGCGGGTGGTGTGGAGTTGGCGCAGCTGTTCGGGAATGAGGGTTATGACGTGGGAGAGTGAGTGAAGCTTGTTTGCCTCGGCGGGGGAGAGCCTTGCAGAGAAACCGTGGAAGACAGTTTGGTAGGTGTGAAGAATGGAGGCGCTGGTGTCGGCAAGGGCAAGGGAAGACTGGTACCAGTGCCTGTGCGTTGGGAAAATGGATGGCTTTGCTTCGTGCTGGACTTGCACTATGTATGTTGTCTTCTCTTCTTCTGATGCTGAGGCTAAGGAGAGCACAAACAACAGAATGATGATACTATAGTGGGAGTAAGCCATTGAGAATGAATGAATGAATGAATTAATTAGATGAGACTCAACTCGGCTTCAGGTGAACACAATTTAATTTAAATAAACGGTAGGTCCTACGACCTAGGCTACAGGAGTTACTGAGAGTAGCAGCACTGCACTGCACTGCACGAGTGTGAGGTGGAACTCTGTTCTCTAGTGCTCGTCCGTTTCGACACTGCATCAGCATCTCCCCTTCTCCTTTATTCTATTTCCATTTCACAATTCCCTTCTTTCCATACACTTACTCCCTTTATAAATAAACCTATTTTTGAAAAATAATATAAACTAGACTCGTAGATTACCGATTAACTTTTAGACTTTAGTGAGAGGCAGAGCACATGTCGTATACCCCTTATAATAATGTCAATGAAATTGATGAAACACAGACAAAAGCTATCCGTAAAGACAACTGCCTGATATTTATTAATTATATGTATTTATTAAACAATATTTTATTATGTAAAACATTTCTCTCGGAACATTTTTTCTCTTTGGAGAACTATGCTATTTTTAAGTCAAAAAGTAAAATTATTTACTTATATAAATCATGATTGGGCTTTTGGATATGTTCAATCTCATGAACACTTTTGGAATCGCCAGCCTTTTTAGTAGTGTGTGCTTGGATTAATTTCATAGTGAGAAATAATTAAATATTTTTATGGTGAAGGCATAGTAATAAATTATTGTTTTTACTTTTTAACAGTTTTCACCATAATTTTATGAAATAAAATTATTTTTTATGTGTTATCCAGATACGTTATAGATTGACAAACATAAACTCAATGTGATAGAGGCATCTTGTGAAGGGAGGGCGCGATTCGTTCACAGAACTATGATTGGAATCATTCATTCCGACCTCATTTTCTTTTTCTATTTTTACTTACTGATTTACTTAAAATCTATTTTTTTTTACCCTTTTTCTCATTTTAAAAATACTTCTGCCTAGTGCCTACCGTATCCCTCTCAGTCTCTCAGCCGCTCTGGTCTCATAGTAGGCATATATTAGGGTTTGAGGAGTCCCCCTTCAGAGCAGTCTCCTCCTTCTGCTGCCTGTCTATGATGAATGATGCTCTTTGATCTTCCCTTCCTAATAACAATAGTACAAGTGTGCAACACCTCACCCTCACCTCGCTCCAATTTTACTATTAGCAATTCGCAAATTTGCGAATTGTTAATAGTTTTTGTAAAATTTTTAGTTTCTATAACTTTTTTCTAACTTTTTTGATATTATTGTTGACGCGACATTAATAACATGTCATTTATGTTTATACAACATTATATTATATTGACATGATAATTAAGTAGTAACATCCTACGTGTGATGCATGATTGACATTATGGTTAATAATTTTTGTAATAAAAACTAAAATTAAAAAAATGTGAACTTACCAGAAATATAATTAAGAAATAATTTATAGAGATAAAAAATGAAAAAGATATCAACTTACAAGAATCATTTTCATATTTCAGCCTGTAAATTGTTAATTATAAATTCAAAATATAATTTATATATTAAAAATATTTATTTATCTTTGCGCTCAACAAATTAAAATACTAATTTCTTGTTGCAACTATAAATATGTCACCATATCTTCTCACTTTTAATATTATTCATTAACTTTCTTTCATTTTATTATGTATTTCTATTGTTTTTCTATTATTATTATTATTTTAATTTTTGTTACCTTATTATGTGATTTGATGACTCAATTTAAATCAGCTCGAATGTAATTGGGATAGTTCAGTTCAAATTGCAATTTTTTTTGTACAAAAAGAAATAAACAATTCAAATCAATTAACATTGATAGTTTCGATCAAAATATCTCATAAATTTAAATTAACTCGATCCGTGATCACCCTGTTTAGTATTTACACTTGGAAAGTTTGGCTTAAAAGTTCAAACAAATAATGATAATAATATCAAGTGATTAAGCCTTTTAAATCAAATAAAATGGAGTTTAACTTAAAATTACATCCTTTCTTTCATTCCCATCTTAACTAAACTAGTAAGCATGTTAATGAATGACGGAACAGTTCCGTGAAGAAGTAACCAACTCTTTGTCGGGTTTTGGTTGAAGGAAACATTACATTACAATTCAGGTTTCAGTCAGGTACATGTGTTTCACATATAGCATGATTTAAACAATGAGTGGTTACTTGTCAGATAGGTTGGGCCCTATAACCCATGCCGTTTCTTTCCAGGAATTTAATTAATTATTTCCCTGTTTATATGTCATGTGGGTGATTTTCTTTCTGTTTTGGGGTGTTTATTTTTTCCTCCTTCTTCTCATAATTGATGGCATGAGGGTCTGAAGAGTGAAGATTAGTGACCACAGCAGCAAAGAGAAGTATAACATTGGAAGATCATTTTTAAAATCCAGCAACTTACGTATATCATATGTATTTGCCCTCGATCGACTTTTAGCAATTGCCTTATTTTGTTTTCTTTAGAATACGAAGACATACAGACAATTAAATTTATTGCTTTGTGATAGGAAGTCATCATCATTTTCTATCAGATAATACAACAACTAGTCGAAAAGGAAAGGCAATTAAGAAAAGCATTGCCATTATAAAAGTTACAACTCGCAAGAGGCATGAGCATTAGGAACAAAACCCTCTGCACATACAATCAAGTCTTAATTTCTGATGATACACAGTATATGTTACTAAGCTTATCAGCAGAATGAGTTAAAGCCATTACAGTTCAAGTCCTTTTGCAGACGATCATTCGAGTTCTCTCCTTTAACTATCTGAAGCCAACTTTGTCGACGAAGAAGATTCGTCGTGATTTGAGCATCTCTGAACCCATGCCAGCACAAGATAAGTATTAAAAGTACTAATTTGGATTTGGAGTAATAAACCTCTGATTTTTTTATTTTATTTTTTGTTGATGATGTTAAATACAATACAAAATTGGGTACCTTGGACGATTGGTCGGCTCTGGAATTCTTTGGAAACAAGGGCCTTCATCATACCCTTCACAAACTATTTCTCCAAACTCATCTTGGTAGCAGATTATGCCCTGAGAGTGATCTTCATAAACCTGTTTAATTATAGACCAAGTGGACATTAATTAACACAATTTACCAAAAACATCTCTTCCACAATCAAAGATAAAATTAAATGACAGAAAAAGATGAAGATATTGACCTTGTTCTTGATGGATGCTGTGATCCTCAGTACCGATGCCTTTTTGAATGGGACATAACTGCGTTTGGACATCAATTTTTTGTTGGGGTACTTGAGAAATGATCCATATTTCTGAATTGGGATTTGAATTGAGGAAGTACAGTTTACGGCCATCTATCTAATTCCTCCAGAGTTCTCCGTGAGGAAGAATAAAATTGGTCTCGGATTATCCCTGCCTATATAGTAACGGAATGATCAATTAGTTTCTTATTAATGGTAGGCATTGGTTTTGTTTGCTTATATTATAAATTCAATTATTGGTGGCTTGTGTCTTATCATGATGCATTAAAATATAAATAGTCATGTAGGGCCAAAGTCGCTTATCCCTTACTTTAATTGCCGGTGAACTCCAAAGTCACAGTTTTGGTTCATGCTTGATAGTGCTTCTCTCTTATCATTAAGTTTGTTGGTCCATTCACCATTTCACTATGGAATGAATCTGTTATTTGCTCATGTTCGATAACAGTTCACAATTTCCATAGTGGGTGTGAATCATAATATAAATGACACAATAATATGTAAGAATAATGTAACCAAAACAGAGTGCGGATAAGTCCTGCAGCATGACTTTCAGATAATTCTAAGTTATATTAAATTCGAAAAATTTAGATTTAGAGAAATTCACTTATATTTTGTAATTTACTTTTCTGCTACTCCCGTTCAGGCCGCGCAAGCTAAAAACCATAAAATAGGTTCACTAATTATCAAAAAGAATTTGCCAGAGGAAGAAATATGGAGCTATATGACTATATCTATTATCCTCAGTACGAAACCATGACTTATCAAATTCGACAAATTATACTTGCAGTTGCAGTCATGCAGTGATTTTATAGGATATCAATTTTCACTTCTCCATTCAGTCAAGTATGGTCATGCGTTCTTAACTAACAAATAAATGGACAAATTCATTATAGAGTAAATAATATAATGTCTGATAGTATAAAGAGGCTTTATATTATTATTTAATTATCATTGATATTTATGATAAAATTGTTTATTTTTATAAAGTCATATTTATTATAATTTCTAATTGACTGACAATGTAATTTTTCTATATTGATATTGCATAAATATTAAATTATTCATTATATTATGCACAAATTATTCCATATCAAATAGTTGTTATAAAATAGTTTTACATGAAAAAAATGTTAGAAATGCATTTTTTAATATATTTTTCTTAAATTATTTTTTATTAATTAAAATTTATTAAAAATTGAAAAACTTTATGAGTTCCACCTCATATTTAATAAAATTATTTCTTGATTATATAATTTTTAATAAATTTTAACTAATAGAAAAGAATGTTTAGAAAGAGTGGCTTAAAGAGTAGTATATAGTACTCATCTTTGTATATTTATTACACCTTAAAAAAAATCTACGACTTCTATACAAGGATATAAATTTCAATAATATAAGGTAGGCAAAAGAACCAAAATAATATATTTTTTAATAAAAAAATTATTAATTTAGAATTGTTTTGAAACTATTTACACTTATGAGGAAGTCAAACACGTCCAAATTGAGCGTGATTAATTTTGTTGCTAATTCGATCGTTATTTCAGTCGCTAACACTTTTTGCGATAAAGTATTGTGGTTTTTATGTTTGCGACCATAATATTCTGTCGCAAAAAGTGTTAGTGACTGAAATAGGGACCGAAATTAGTGATTACTTAATTAGTTAATTTAATGTTATTTTTTATTTTTTTAATTACTTCTCTTAATTTCTAGCGTTTTGACATATCGTACACCTCGATCGGACATTTTTATCAAAAGTTATGACCATTTAAAAGATACATCATACGCCTAATTTGGGCTAATTTTTTTTTTTATAATTTGTTGTTTTTATAACTGAATTTCATAAAAATTGTATCTAATTTAATTACAAAACATTAATTTTCATGAAAATAACTTAGTGTCTAGATACACTTTTTGAGTTTTTGATTTTGGTTCAATTTTTTTTTACGATTTGAGTTAAAATTCAATTTAATCTGTTCAAATTTATTATTGTATATAATTAAATATGTATATAATTTTTAATTGACCCATGATTTTTTAAGTTGATATTTTTATTTTTACATCTTAATATCGGCAAAAAAATTAGTCAAAATTAGGCATACGATATGTCCTTCAAACGATCATAATTTTTGATAGAAATGTCCGATCGATGTGTACGATATGTCAAAACGCTCAAAATTAAGAAAAGTAATTAAAAAAATAAAAAATAGCATTAAATTAACTAATTAAATAATTAAAAGTAGACAAAAAGAAAATTTTTGGATGATTGAATCCTAAATCCTAATTTTGAGATACTTAGAGACGTTTTTTTTGGAAAAAATAGTGAACCAAATCCCCTTTGGAGATTTGCCCAAGGCTTCCTATTTGAATTTCGAGCGTTTTGACATATCGTACGCTTCAATCATACATTTTTATAAAAAAATTATGACCGTTTGAAGTTTATATACACTGTTAATTCATGTATATGTATACGTGACACGTGTCGTAATGGAAAGAGACATGCCCAAATTGGGCGTGACCAATCACCCTAATTTGGGAGTGTTTGATAGCCCCATAAGCGTAAATAATTTTAAAACAATCCCAAATTGATAATTTTTTATTTAAAAAGTATTATTTTGGTTCTTTTGTCATATAAATGTATTATTATTTCTTAATCATAAAAATTATTCTAATTCTAAATTGAAATAAATTGACAAATTTATTTAATTATTATTTAAAGGCACTGCATATCAATATGTCACTATAAGATTACATGGATTTTTCATGTAGGTTATGATGGTTTTGATATAGAGTCGTGTCTAATTAAAGATTTTCAAAACTTTAAGTTATTATCTTCAACGATGATTTCACTAAATATAATTAAGGAGTAACAACATCACGTCAAACTAATTGAGTAACTGAATTTCTAACTTGATGGAAAATACATGAAAAGCTAAAAAAATAATGATAAATTGTTTTTATTTTACTCACTCAATGAAGCATAAATATCTTAATTCGGTGCTTATTAATAGATAACAAACTCTTCCGTAAAAAAAAAAAAGATAACAAACTCTTAAAACATGTATAACAAACATGACACTTGTTTTATGCGGGTAAATCAAATTTGACAATTTGTTAGGATTTATCCATGATCCATTCAATACATATGTGTAAAATTCAACCCAATTTATTCAATTATCTTAAAAATATATATAGTTGAATCGGATCGAATAAATAATTCAATTATTTCTATCACTTCTATAGAAATATTATGAGCACTTAATCTTAAGTCATATTGTATTATCTCTTCGTTATGATGAACATATAAGAAAGAGTACTGAGGTATGAGCACTTAGGCATATAGGCCGTATTATATATTTCTTAAGGCACGTGGTACTCCAAGATTCCATGATAGATATCCCGATAAATTTTAAAAAATAACCCACGATAATGAAAACACAAGAAAAAAATCTCCAAAAAATAACTTTTAATCTTTCAAAGTTCACATCTATCTCCCACAAATTATTTCTCCTTAATACCTATTAACTTGTAAATTTTAACAATCTACGACTCACATAAATTATATTACGATCAAAGAATAATGATAACAATAAAATTATGGAGGACATGATTTTTAATTCCATGAGAAATAAATAATTTATAAGAGCATTATCTCTATTTATTCATAGAAAATATAACTAATATTTCTCCAAGAATGAAATAATCATATAAAAATTGACGCAAAGTAAATTAGCTACTGAACTATATAGAACCATGTTAATAAGTATGTCAGTTATCGACATCTCTTTCACCCTAGCCAACAACCCTACTCAAATACTAATAACTTATTAGTAAACAAGATGCCTTATCACTAAGTACGTATATACTGAGATATATATGAACCAAATGTGTTTGAGCTATATATAGCCTAAATTAAATGCTATAATTTAGAGCAGAAAAATTGCACTTTATTTCCATACATCAAAGTACGCACAAGAGCGGGAGAAGCACTACAAAATGATATTATGGCTTGTAAAACCTATCCTGCTCCTCGCAATATCTTCATCATGTTTGCATGCAGAGAGTTGCATTCAAATTATAACTAAACGTGCTGACAACTGCTTTCATCCATGCAAATAATTTGTACAAGGGATTGCAGGGAAACTCACATTCGTAGATCCTCATAGAGCTCAGAGGCACTGAAGAAAATGATCGATCATTCCTAGTCGTACTTCCAACCAGTTCTCCTTCTACTTATTAGGTTAAATTTTTTAAATAGGTTAAAATAAAGTAGGTTCTGTTAGTTTTTAGCAGTTTAAAACTGTTAAAAATGATAATTTATAGCTACGAACAAGTAAAGAAATTATAAAAAAAAACTCTAATTTATAATGCTTAGAGTTTGGAGGAAACCTATAGAAATCCTGATATTTAAATTTTCTATATTGCATTCACAAAATGCATTGTCAATCTGTCATAAAATAAAGCTCTATATTTATGGATATGGGTTGTGTTTATCCCAAAGAGCTACAAATAAAGACTTTAAGGAGTTGGTGTCACTCCTTTCAGCTCAAAGCACTCTTTCGGTGGTAATGTGCCTCGTGAGTGGGAGGAGCTTGATGAATTCTGAAACAATGGAGGGAAAGGTGTGAGGAGAGTAAGAAGATGAAGAAGAAAAAGATGAAAAAGGTGGAGTGAGGAGGGGAGGAGCAAACATGGGTGATGGGAGAGACGAGGGAACTGTGTTTTTTAAAGAAAAAAAATGAAAGGAAAGATTATTTTTGTTATTTTAATGAAACGGCTCGCTTTGTATTTTTAAATTTTCAACATGTTACCTAGATCATTTTCTGCCAATATATATCCCAATTACATTCTATTTCATAGATTAAAAAGTTAAACCCTCTTTTCTCTTAAATATTAAATATTCAATAAAATATTTTAAAATTAATCATTTTTTACTTCTTATTAATATTAAGATACAGATAAATTTGAATGATAATTCCTATTTCATTCATTCATACTTTCATTCATAATTGGTGCATGAATATCGATTATGTTCAACTTACCAATTACTTCTTCAAACACTCTTTCAAGAATGACTTTGATCAGCAATAGATTCAAAAGATGTTTTAGGGTAGTTCACAACAAGTGCTTTGATTATGTGACGTAGAAAGAGAATTAATATACGAGAAGAGATTCAGAACAATCATATATTCAAGTCAATAGACTTTAGAGCTGGTATGTGAAGGATTCAGAACAGTGCAATTGACTTCACATCAATGACCTTCAAAATGGAATACATGCATAGGAAATTGAGATACGAGAAAGGATTCAGAATAATCACATGTTCAAATTAATTGACTTCAAGGTTGGAATGTGAAATATTCAAAACAATGCAACTTACTTTACATCAATGACCTTCAAATGGAATACATGCATGGAGAATTGAGATAATGGAAGGGAGTTAGAGGTTTAAGAAAATAAAAGTGGAATAAAGGTACTAATATGAGAATATAAAAGAAGATGTATTTTTGGGAATGTGAAATATGTAGAAGAAAGATAATTTGAATATGGAATGAAGAATAAAAAGACTCTAGTGATACCATATTAAAATTAAGATACTGATTAATTGAAATAATAATTCATCTTTTATTCACTCATTCATACTTTTATTCTTTCTTTGACCTCTTAAATGATGTATATTTATATAAATAATATTAACAAACAATAATTCAAACTTATTTTTATCTAGACTATTTTAACAAAGTATTTATATCTAAGAAAAATAATAATTTAAATTTAAATTCTATCTTTTAACACTTCTAAATCTTTAAAATAATTATCTATTTAAAATTTATCCAAAAGGTATAATTATTTGGATAAGAAAATTAATGTTTGAAAAGTATGACGGAAAAAAACTTAGTTGTGATAATTAGAAATTGATAAATTAAATTTGAATTAAAAAATATTGAGAAATTAACATCGCTATCAAAAAGAAAGGCGAAAAGGGTTTTGCGTTGAAGAGAAGTAGGTTTGGGTAACGGTGAAACGGTGCGTTTGAACAGCAGCCTACGCCTCCACCTCAACCTCAACCTCAACGTACTGCACTCTTTCTCTGATAGTTACAGGGACTGGGTGCTAATGGTTTCTATTGGTTCAAAAGCATTGGTGTCGAGAAGCTCAATGGGCGACCACGACTATGAATCCCTGAAACAAGGCAAAAGTAAGAGGAGGAAGCAAAACAAAACATTCGATTCCAATCCCAAACACACCAATTCCAACACCTTCACTTCACCGCCTCAACTATCCCGTCTTAGGTACCTATTCTGCTTCCCTTCAACTTTTTTATGCTTTATTTTTTTTTTATTTATTCATTCATTTTGCATTACCTTTACCTTTTTAGGAAACAGCTTGACCCTGAAACAACCCAATACTTCTCAGAAATTGCTAATCTTTTTGAAAGTGACGGGGTTGACTTGGAGGAACGATCACTTATTTGTGCTAATGCTCTCGAAGAAACCAAGGGGAAAGAATTCGAAATTGCCACTGACTATATTCTTAGCCACACCCTCGAGACCATTCTCCGGGGCTGTGATGTACACCATCTTTGTGATTTCCTTCACACTTCTGCTAATCACTTCCCCTACATTGCGATGGACAGATCTGGTTCTCACGTCGCTGAGACCGCCATCAAGTCTTTAGCCGTTCATCTCCAAGACGACGTCGTTCACCCTCTCGTTGAGGAGGCTTTATGCATGATATGCAAGGTGGAATAGTGCTTTTCATACTAATTTTCAGAAGGCTGTTCTGCTTTAAATGTGAATTCTTACACGTATACATATCATTTGGCAGGTGATTGCAGCAAATTCTGTTGATGTCATGTGTAACTGCTATGGTTCTCACGTGCTTCGGACTCTTCTTTGCCTTTGTAGAGGAGTACCATTAGATAAGTCTGGATACTACTTATCAAAATCAACTACAGTATTAGCAGACCGGTTGAATTCGAAGGAGTTTTCTTCAAAAAGAGATGATGCATCAAATTTTCAGCCTGGATTTCCAAATTTACTGAAATCACTTGTGTCAGATATGTTAAAGCATGCTAAGAAATGTATCAAGATACTACAAGTTGACCAATTCAGCAGTTTGGTTTTTCAGGTATCATTTCCATCTCCCTCTCTCGCCCTTTATATATTGTGCATTAAATGAATACTTTGCACTCCATCAGGCTTGGTATTTACTATTAGGTTGGGGGGCAGTCTATTGTTATTCAACGAAGTTTTATTTTTTAAAGAAATTAATTTTAATTTTTCTTGCTTTGGTTGACGGTGGGGAGCATTGTGATGTTTATATTGTCTTAGCCTCTAGAGTCTGCTAACTCCATAAGTGGGGTTGATATTGTGAGGGAGCTTATGTGGGTATAGCCTTCGTTTGAGTAATTTCTTAGGATCTGCTTGCTTTAGAACTTTATCATACTGTAAAGAGATTGTGAAATTCATTCTTAACTTTGTTCTCTTACCTCTTGGGTTAAAGCATTTTTCGATGGTGCCATTATGTGCTTACTGTTAGTTTTACTTTTAGCTTTTCTATTTGATTCCTCTCATCTCACTGGGATTTCTTTGATTAATGGCAGACAATGCTGAGGGTCTTGGCAGGCAATGGCGAAGAGTTGTTACATGTGATTCCTATTCTTCTTGGCTGCAAGGATAAGAATAATGCAGAGGACAATTTTATAGGCACTACAGCAGTAGCAGAGATCAGGAATTTGTTAAAAGAATCCAAATTTAGCCATCTAATGGAGGTGAGAACATATAGATGACGCAAAACTGTATAATTAGCTAGAGTAGTGCTGGAGCTTGTGAATAATACAGCTTGTGAATAATACAAAGAGAAGTTCATTAGAAACTACATGTAATTAGCTAATTCTTATTATAAAGATGTTTTAACGAAAAGTTTCATATGTTCCTTTCATACTGTCTATAGTAAATGTGAATTTTTTTTCCTAGTGTTTTAGTATAGAAGCAAACAAGCATTATATATCTTACATGATAGTAACCTTTCAAAAGGTTTAATCTCCAGAACTTTTGTTAGTCCCTAGATAATATCTATTGGTGGACAGTGATGGACAGTGATCTCTACATTTGGCATGTTATGCTTGTAAATTGTTTTGTGATAACTGACAGTTTATACAATCTTGTGTGATGTATATTTTCATGTGCCATTATATACTTAATTTTATGCTTGTGCAATTTTTTTATGGAGTCATCAATGAAATTTATGGAGGCACCAGTGAAATTCTTTTTTCAAAAGAGATTCTGAGGTAATGGAATTTTCTAAATCTTTTGCAGGTTGTTTTGGAAGTATCTCCTGAGGCCTTGTTCAATGAATTATTCACTAAAGTATTCAGGAATTCCTTGTTTGAGTTATCATCTCATCAACATGGGAACTTTGTTGTTCAAGCATTAATTTCTTATGCAAGCAATCAAGATCTGGTATTGCCTACTTGCCATTCTTATTTTCAATCTTGAACATTTTCCTCATCTTGCTAAGGATGGCCACCAATTAATTTTATCTACTTTAGGATTGTGTGCATAATGTTGCATGTATGGGTGTTTGTCTTGTGCATATTCTTTTCACAATGCCTATTTGTGTTATAAATTTCTCTTTGCAGATTTTTTCCCATCTTTGTTTTAAGATTTTTTATTGTTTGGCAGATGGAGCTGATTTGGGAAGAACTTGGGCCAAATTTGGAGGGTCTGCTCAAAATGGGAAGGTCAGGAGTTGTTGCTTCACTTGTTGCTGCCAGTGAAAGGCTTCATGTTAATGAACACAAGGTTTTCCTTTTAGTTGCATTGTCTATGATATGTGGATTCCTATATGCTTATGTATTCGAGATTGCAGACTAATTTATTGCTTCTAAAACCTGACTCTAAGCCTACAATGATTGCTTCAAAATTGAGAAGTAAATGGTGTCACTTGCATAACATACTGAAGTTATTTTACCTTCAGAATTCTTGTTCTTCATCCTTGTGAAAATTTTGATGGCAATTTTTTAACTTTTGGGGCAGTGCTGTCAAGTCCTTGCTGAAGCAGTGTGTCCAGTGGATGAGTCTCCAAAATGGATTGTTCCAAGACTATTGTTTCTTGATAACTGTTTCACATGTGAAGATAAGTCCAATTGGAGCTGGCAAAGTGGTGCTAAAATGCATGTCATGGGTTCTCTGATCCTACAGACAGTATTCCGGTTTAGAAGTGTAAGTGACTTTCTTGAAAACTGATGTTTTGGATGTTCTTTTTGGTTTTGAGATCCTACAGACAGTTGTTGGGCGTGAACTAGGTGGTCCTTTTGATGTTGTGGCAGGCCCATATGACTAGGGGGTTGAGGGTGTATGAGAGGAGGAAAAAGGATTGATCTGTATTTTGGGGTAAGTTAGTTATCTTGATCACATGTGAGTGTTGTGGAAGGGGTGTTTTTAGGAAAGTGGCAGAGATGTAGGAGGGAAGACATTTATTTCGTATATTGTACATGGGAATTGAGAGATCATGCTCTTTGCAAATTTTCACTACCCTGTAGTCTAGTGGTTTTTTTTTGTGGTGTTTTTTTTTTTCTGTTATGTAATATGTTTCAATTGAAAAAGGCAGGGGAGTGTTCATATCTTTCCTGAGATATAACCATGGGAACCATTGGATTCCCAACTTGATGGAAAACTTTTCAACCCTGTAGAATTGGTTTTTCTTGGGTGAGGGTATTGTTATGTAGAATAGGTTTTTCATCGTTTGGTTATTCCTTTCCTAGAGACTGTTCATGAGGCTTAAAGATGGAAACTTCAAAGAAGAAACAAGCTGGTGTTGAAGCTTTTCTAACTTCTAAGATTAGTCATCCTATATATCTGGTCTCATGAGTCTTGCCCACTGAATGGTCATTACTTCCTGTGTTGGTATCAATGTGAACAAGTAGTGAAATTTAATTCCTGTTCTTTTAACAAAGAATTTAATTAGAATACATTGACAATGTAAATGTTTGTTAATTTTCATCCAATCACAAATTGTCATGTGTGTTAAGTTTATTGACTTTTATAATAATTACTTTAAAAGTCATACTTGGAATGATTTTTAATTGATTGACAATATAAAAAAAATCTTTGCACTGACAATGTAAAGGTTTTTTACACTGTCATCTAATCACACATTGTCATGTATGAAAAGTTTATTGACTTTAATGATAACTACTTTAAAAGTCATACCTGAAATGATTTCTGATTGATTGACAGCATTAAAAAAAAAAAATCTTTACACTGACAACATGAAAATTAAACTCTTCAACAAACCATAGAGGAAGAATGTTGGACTTTTCCATTTTGTTGAAATCCTTTAATGGCATATAGCATAATGTTTTATGGGTTATAGCATTGCTGTTAAACATACTCCTTAGGTGCTGATATGGCATTTTTTGTTCCTAAAGAAAAAAAATTCATCCATTATCATAAATAATGAAAATCATAATGAGTTTCAAGTGTTGTTGTAGACTTGTTTGATTCTGAAAGATTAAGGGTCTCCCTGTTTACAGACAATTGGTTCTTCCATGTGTATTTTAGCTGAGATAGTAATATGCACATTCAGACATCTGATAGTGTGGTGAGCTTTTTATAGTATTGTTGATGTCTTATGCTTATGGTATGTTTGGGTGAGAAGAAAGAAAATATACAGGAGAGAAAACATGGATAATGATGCATTTTTCTTTTGTTTTGTTGAAGAGAAAATATAAAGGGAAGAAAAGCTGACTTTTAGAAACAAGAATTCAAATTTTACTTTCCTATTTTCTATTCAATTCTCTCTCTCATTTTCTTTCCTTTGTACGAAGATGGATAAGATAAGAAAAGATGATATTCGACGAAAGGTACAGTGGTATCGGTGTGTGAAAAGATGAGAGAGCATAGATTGAAGTGGTTTGGGAACGTTATGAGACGATCACTGGATGCTCCTGTAAGAACGAGAGTTTGTTACCAAGAGCTCGACATAAAGAGAGGTAAAGGTCAACCGAAACTTACCTGGGAAAAGATAGTTAAACAAGGCCTAATGGAGTGGGATATAGATTGGCGAACAGTATGTCTTAGGACGGAGTGGAGAAAAGCTATAAGCTTGGTGGAGAGTTAAATCCATTAGTATTTCTATGTTTCAGTCGTTCCTTTTTTTTTTAGTTCTTTTCCTCTTCATTTCTTCCCTATTTTATTTTAGCTTATTATTTCTCTCTTTTGTCTTTTTTCTACTTTTTCTTCCCCTCTCCCTTTCTCTTTCTTTGTCGTATTTCCGATCTATCATTGAGTTAATCTGCCACCGACCCCAATTAACTTGGATTAAAGGTGTTGTTGATGTTAATTTTCTTTCCTTTGTACCAAACGGAGTATTACTATGGGAGTTGATGGAAGCACTATGCCATAAATTGCTCATTGCTAATCTTTGTTATTTTATTTAAATCAATTACTTTTATGCCGTGTTCACATTAAATAGTTTATGTAATTGCTAATTCTTTGTCCTGCATTCTATTTTCGTAGGAATATATACAACCTTATATCATCAGTATAACTTCCATGGAAGCAACTCATGTGCTTGAAGCAGTGGGAGATGCAAGAGGATCACATGTTATTGAGGGTTTTCTATGTTCAGGAGCTTCTGGGAAACAGAAGCGCAGATTGATTACAAAGTATGCCTTCAACTATACATCTTGCATTTATGTTCTCTAGGAAATTCTTATTTTATGCAATTTTGCTAGAGGGCTTAATGTTATAAACAAGATTTTTATATTATGTTTTCTATTTCTATATTAAACTCCAAAAATTTTCATCATTATATCACATAATTTATGGGATTTGTGTTCAAGTTTTATTTCATCGATACATGCACATGAAATGAGAGCGATTATTTGGCAGAGATCTAATTTATTTTATTCAAAGTTAGAGTTTGACCCTTTGTGGTTTAGGATCCTTTAGATAATGCTTTCTTTTGACTAACACTAAAGTTGAAATATCTATTGTGATACTTATAAAATTGAGGGGGTGTTAAATTCCAAAATTGAGAGCTGATGAGCCAAAACCTAAGTTTTGGAGAGGGTATGTACTTTTTCCCTATCGATTTTACCTTCAATTTTTTTTTCAAGACGTCAACTTGAAAATATTAATAAATCTGTATTTAATGGATTTCAAAATTGCCACTTTATTGTCTCTATCTTTTCACTCTATGCCTTTCATAACTTATTTTGTAGACTACAAGGGCATTTTGGAGAGGTTGCTCTCCAGTCATCTGGTGCTTTTACCATTGAAAAGTGCTTCACTGCAAGTAATCTGTCACTTAGAGAGGCTATAGTGTCTGAGATGTTGACTGTGCGAAGTGATCTTTCCAAGACAAAGCAGGGCTCTTACCTATTAAGGAAACTAGATATTGACGGGTATGCTGTTGTCTATTTAGTGTATTATAGATTTTCCTGAGTATTACTTTTGATTGAGAAAATATATTTCAACTTCTTGTGTACTCAAACCTTATGAGTTTGAGTATGACATCTGATGGAAAGTTGTACTGAATGTTGTTTGGTTTCAGCTTTGAGTTTATAAGTTTATTGAAGTTAATCTTCATGATTTATACGCTGCTTTATTACCACAGATTTGCTGCGAGTCCTGATCATTGGAGGTCAAAACAAGCATCCAAAGAATCTACTTATAAAGATTTTTATACCATGTTTGGTTCCAGTGATACGAAGTTGATGAAAAATGATGCCTTCCTTGCTGACACTTTGAATAATAAATCAAATAAAAAAACTGTAAAGGAAATGAGGAAAGAAATTGACCAATCCCTAGGTTCTGGTGCACCATTTCTGAGCACCCAAAACTTCAAGAAAAACCCAAAAAAAGAAAAACACAAAAGTAAGAAAAATGCTCAGATTAGTGGAGATGATGATAACTCTAACAGGAAGAAGAAAAGGTCTAACAAGGAAAAGGTTGAGAGTGGGTTTGATATTGCTGCTACTGCAGCAACCAAGAAGACATCGAAGAAACGACGAAAAGATGGTGACCTTTCCGAGGCTTCTCTGAAGAAAGTGAAGGCATGAAATACAGAGTGAAAGACAAGTTTTTTCCGTAAAAGAAATTATTTTAAAGAGAATGATTGCGTTAAACATGTCAGCAGGGTCCGCAAGATTTAATGCATGAAGGTTTGAGTGATTTCCTCTTTGCTAGTAATTTTTGTATCATTTTTCCGTGTAGCATAGACTATGTAACTGGCAAATTGCATTAAGAAAGGTAGTTACTGCAAAGTATAATTTTTTTTAATGTAACGAATTTCCTTAGAACCTCCTTCCCCCTCGCCCCAATATACTGTGATTTGCTGGATATATATGTATGATTATATATGACTTCAGTACGAACCTGGAGATCATTCCCCATTTTTAGAATACAAATATTTTAGATTTTAGGTATATAAGAACTCAAAAAGCTCGGTTGGCAAAACTGTAAAATTCAATGTAAATTGCAATACATATAAACATTGCCACTTGGCAGTTGAAAGTAAGATACAAGTAATCAAGTATACACTAACAGATATGTTTGTTTCAAAAGGCGCAATTGAAACAAAATTAAGGAAATAAATATTGCTGTTTGTTCTGTCTGTCAATCATATGTTGGAGGATTGAACCTGCAAAAGAAATATGATTTTTCTGTCAATCGTAGGGTAGCTGCGTATAATGGAAAGGCTTGAAACTGTTAATAGTAAGTGTTACTTGTTCTGTGTGGGATTTGATTTGCTTGGAGGTATCCTTCGGAAACTGGAATCCACCTGCTTAGAAAGATTCTTTCTATGAGCGCGCAAATCTACTAGAGCGTGACGAGAAGTTGAAGTCTTGCTTGATGGCCAAGAGTCCACTTGTATTGATGGGAGAACCTCAGCTTTGGCCCTGGTATACCAGGTTAATGACAGCAGTGACAGTGTAAGAGCAAGAGTAGTCAGTGCTATGGACCAGCTCTTCATGGTAGTGAAGGATCTTGGTTCTTATGGTCGCGATGCCTGTTGCATAGTGAGTCAAGTAAAGCTAAAGATACGATGTTATGAGAGTGAATTGTGAATTATATAAGTGTTGATTCATCTTTTATTACTGTCTGAAATGCCAAAGATATTGGGATCCGATGCCATTTTGGGTTCATGTGGGATCATGTGCTCAACTTTTGACTGCTGCATCTTGCATTGTCTGGACTTTGGATTTGGTGAAAATGGAGACAGAAATTTCAGAGAGGTCATGTGATAAGCCACGTGATGGTACTATATCTTTAAGCTTTTAACTTTTGAGAAGATATTCTTGATATTGAATATCATTAGACGATGACTTTAGAAATCAGCTAAACGCTATGTAGCAAGTGTAAACGAAGTTGGATTCCGCGGCACCGCTTCCGCTAAAATATCTTCCTTCTTTTAACTTTTTCTTTATTTTTAAACAAATTATCACTGTTTTCTGTTTGTTTTTGGATTCTAGATCTGTAGTGTAGATCACTAGAAGGCTTTCTTAAATTAGGGGGCAAAGATAAACATTTTGAATTAAAAAAGATATGAAATGGGGGATTTAATATGGCTCCATGGAAAGAAAATTGTTATCTTATACTAATTATGCTTCCCACCTTCTTTGGAATACTAAATGTTTGGATGAATAATTTATCACTCTCAAATCTACCTTGATTTGTAAGTTTGTTTTATTGGATTCGATTTGAATGGGCATATTTCTTCTTTTTCTTTTAGGCCGTTTAATCTTGTACTAAGTCTACAAGAAAATCCAATCCTACACTAATTAATTCTTAATTCACCACCGTGTACCGGGCAATTCTTCCTTAATAAGCAAATGTCCTACACTGCCATTTCAACCACCAGAGCCTGTAATTGTAACATCTTTATGAGGAGTTATTGGTCATTACATTAGCTTTTGTAATTCAACCGAAAGTGGAATGGTTTGCTGCAAAGGTCAGAAGCTATTATTTTCCGTTTAAAGGTTTTTCTTACTTATTCAAACTTCAAGCTGTTTTTCTGTTTGTATTAAAATATGCCCGTTACTTGGCAGCTATCAAGTTTATGATGAAGAAATCTCCAACACATGAACCATATCAGGCATGCTATTACGAAGCATGTGAACTTGATCTGCACGAGAACTTGTCCCAGGTACTAAATAGCAGTTTAATTGTTGGTTTTCTACCCACTTATTTCACTTGTTAATAGAGTTTATGTTTCTTTCTGTATCAAAGAGTGGTAGATGCCCCAAAACTATTTTGCATATTGTTAATAGAGTTTATGTTAAAGCATGTGATTTTGATATTGAGGAGATTTCAACAAGCATGCTCCATAATTTTGCATATTGGATTGGTTTTACTTATCATGGTGGTTTGGTTTGATTAGTTATTGGAGGAAGCAAAGCAAAATGTTGTAAATGAAGCAAAACTGAGGGAGTTCACCAGTGCAGCCAGAAGAAAACTGGAAAACAGGAATAGAGAAAGTGAAAAAGAAAAGAAATCATGGAAAAGTAATGTGATAACATGGTGGAAAGGTGAGAAGAAGAGCAAGAAACTAGGGGAAGGTAACAACAAGGTTTGTGGGAAAGGGAAGGGCCATGTCTCGGGTCCAATTCCAATATATAACTGCGGTAAAGGTCCTGATGTGAAGTACCGGCGTCCAACTTCTAGTTCTGGGCCTTTGTTCTTCAAACACACAATTCAGATTCCTTATGTGCCTCTTCATCAACAAAACTTCCCTCGTGCTGCTGCGCACAACTATGGCCCCCTTTATGTGGTGACTTAAATGCCATCAATAGAAATATGGCCTCTGCTGAAAAATATCCTTTTGAATTTGAGCTGAGTTGTATGGGCATACACTTGGATTTTTATTTTGCATCTCGCCTCTTTCTTACTGAAATTCTAGGCTCCCACCTATTTTTTTTTTTTTTTTAAGGTTCAATGTTTAATTTTTCAAAACGTAACTAGTCCCACAAATGCTGAAATCACGATAGTACCCTTAGTTGCACACTCATTCAATGTTTAATTTTTCAAAACGTAATTAGTCCTACAAATGCTGAAATCACGATAGTACCCTTAGTTGCACTCATTCTTGCGCCTCACTTCTTTCTTACTCGAATTCTAGACTAGTACCTAATATTTTGGGTTCAATGTTTAATTTTCCAAATCTATTTGGCTTTAAGCCCGCAGAATTAGACTAGTCTAGTGGTGAAGAATTTGAAAAAATTATACGAGGTGATAAATTCAAACCTAATTATCATTATCATTGTTATACCGTTAGAAACGTTCCGTCCTTTTCAGCCTACCGGAATAATAAATTAATAATGTTGTACACATTCATTTGTCGTTTATGATTGTCTCCCTGCCCAATTTCAGATAAAAAATTCAAAATGCGTGAAGGCAAGAAAGGAAGTCTTATAAGCTTATAATTCAAGTTCAAATGCCGTTAGCAAATAAAATCAGGCACGGTGTCAAAAAATGTATATTATTTGGGGGGAGGGAAAGAATGCAACATAACATGCTGTCATGCCTATCAGCAACTTAACCTTAGCCAAGAAATGGGCCCAATGCAAGACCCACAGGGTTAATTTGAGACTGAACCGAAGAACCACCCTTAATCATCAATCAGTACGAAATACTAATTACCTGGAGGGTGCGACGAAATTGGACTCAAAATAGAATAGTGGGGTAAGCGTAACGAGAGTAAAGAAAAAAAAAATTGTATTTGAGCCAGGAGGCAACCAAACTTAAAGAATGCGTTATGACTTAGTATTTTAAGGGAAGGGAGAATTAAACAAGAGACTGTGCTGCTATATACAAAACATTAGACTATCTGCCCAATTGAGTCCATGTGGATGGTGAAATGACTAGCTGTTTATTAATTTTTTTGAAATTCAACTCTGCAAATGATTTTTCAGTTAGCCCGGGGCTGGAAGGTCACAAAGCCGCCAATGACCTCATTAGTAATGTAAGAATATCTTCTGTAGCTTTCTTTCTCTCTCCCTCTCTTTTTATAAAGATTATCTATCTTTTTTCTTTAATCCGAAGTCATGCAGACTGATGGTCTTAAAAAGTATTGACACAAAGCTTTATTCATATCTTTTTATCAATCTAATCAACATTCAACAAAACAAAGACCTCTTAATTACTTAGTATGTCCGATGCAAGTATGCAACTACTATATTCAAGTTTGTGTTGGCAAATAGTGGCGAGGAAAAATCAATTCCATATTATATACTTTTCACTTCACAAGGAACTAAAATTGTTTGGTCATGCTGATTGCAAATAAAGGTCAAATTAAAACATCTCCAGTAAAAGCAAGAGGGTCATTATATTGCATTACTTGAAAGAATACAACTAAGACAGTTGAAACAATCAATCTCCTAAGCCGTTATATGCACAAGTATGGGAAAGGCAATAATAGCACATGTATCAGTATGAGAGCTCGAGGAGCTCTGACCTCTGACCTCTGACCTCTGAAGAACAGAAAAAATAGACACCCTCATGGTGTACTTGCAAACATGAGATACAATCTTCACCCACAAGTTGCTTCCTGAATACGCAATATGCACATAAAAGAAAAGAAAAAATAATGAATATGATTGGGAAATAATTCATAACTCAGCTCAGCTCAGCTGATACTGGTTGTTGTACATCTGGAGAAGTAGGATTTAACCCAGTGTCCCTGCTCAAAAGCCTCTTCAATGACCTCAGTCTTCCCGTCACAGGCGATTTGAGGTCATCTTCAGTGATCTCACTTGGTATATCAATCACCAACGTTCCATGATCATCACAAGGAGCTGCGGAAGAGGAGGAGGAAGAGGAAGCAGATTCCTCCAAAGAAGCAGCAGTAGAACTTATTTGAGCTTGATTCCCCCAAACCAAGACGTTGGTGGGAAAAGTGGGAGATTCTGATTCATTTGAGGATGCAACAGGATTCCTGCAAAGAGGGCAAGTAGAATGGGATTGGAACCACATGTCAATACAAGCAACGTGAAAGCCATGATTGCATTTAGGCAAAAGCCTGGCCTTTTCTCCTTCGACAACCTCGGAGAGGCAAACCGAACATTCCAAACCATCCTTGAACTGGTGGGCATGGCCATCGAATACCAACACCGGTAGGGAGCTCAGCACCGCAGGATCCAGTCCGGCTCCAAGACCACCACCGTCTAGACCGGACGAAAACACAAAGCGGGGGCGGCGGCGGCGGCGAGATTGGGGAGCAGGACTGCGCCACCAGAAATTTCTGGCGAAGAGATGAAGGCAGAGAGCAATGACAATAACGAAGAACAAGAGAATTATAACTAGAATCATTATCTTTCCGATTAACTCAACGGGCAGGGATTCAGCCAAATGGTGATTTGGGGGGGAGGAGTGAGGCATGATGATGGTCTGGTCAGAATGTTGAAAAGAAAGGGTTTGGGGTTGGATATATGAAGACCCTTCAATGGTCAATTGGAATTGGATAAGTACAATAGCAGCCTTCCAAGTCTCCGGTCTCTATAGTGTTAATTTTCACCATTCTAATCTTTTAGATTTAACAGACGATTCAATTCAACTTACAAAATCTTATTAAACGCCCATCAAGTAATACAGCATCAGTAATTGCCCACAAGTTCCTTGTAATCTGCCGTCTCAAAATCAACTCCCAACTTCCAACCATTTACTTCTCATTATCATGCTATGGCAGATACAGTAAATTGAATTTGGATCTTGATACAACTTGCATTTCTTTTTGAGAAACTTCCACTCAGATTTCTTCAAATTACACATAATCTTTCTGATTTTTTAATATTTACAGCAACTTCCATAATAAGGATATGCGGTGTAATTTTTTTTAATTAATTTTCAACGATAGAAGTGGCAAAGTTAAAAGTTTTGAAAATAAATTATGGTTATGGATGAATAAGTAGGAGTTTTAAGAAGAACTAGGATTAAAATTTAAGAACTAAGAAAGTTAAAATTTAGGAAAGAAATAAATATTTAGAAGTGAAAGAGTAAGAGTTTATAAAAGAAATATGGTAAAAAAAAGATGCAATAGTTAGAATTTGAAGAAGAAATTAAGAAAAAAGTGGATTCGTTTTTGCTACTTATTTGTGCCATGTAAAAGATGGTACAAGTTAATAAGAGTGAACTATTCTAACTTTCATGTCATAACTCTTAAAAAAATATAATTGTGAGAAAAAAATATAATATAACTTCTAAAAGTCAACTCAGAATTATGCAGGTTTTCTTAATCCTATTTTGTTTTCTCTTCCTATGGGATAGGATCTAACCCGACCCAAATCTGTTGAGTTGGACCATACTCTTCCATATTAAAAAAAAAGATTCATTTTTGTGTTTTAATTACTTTCTATTATTTTTATTATGAAATATGAGAATAATTAATCTTAAATATTGCAGTAAAAAAATTGATCTTATATATTTATTTCTATATGAGTAATTAACGTTAAGTACTCATTTATTTAAGTTTTAAAAAATTAATTGTATAATAAATTTGCAATTATTTAAAGAAGTATTAAAATGATTGTTTTTTTTATAAAAAAATATGGTCATCCGGAAAAGAGAAATCGAGCTTCAAGAAATAATAAACTTTTTTATCAATACAAAAATGGCTGATTTTTAAATTTAATATAAATTAAATAATTAATTGAAAATTTGGGATAAAATTGAAACTATTTGGAAATCTGGTGCACTCAAACACGTCCAAATGGAGCGTGTTTAAACACGCCTAGATGGGGCGTGTGTAAGCAGGCGGCGACACGTGACACATGCAGAGGTGAAGCGCAGTGTGAACGTCAGAAGATCATAACTTTTGACTGAGTTTTCTTTTTAATTTTATTAGGAAATAAAATATAAAAAATGATGTGGAAAATTTGATAACTTGTTAGTGATTAAGCATTAATGATATGACATTTTATCTGTTATGTCATCACTTCATGGAATGAGACTAACAACATATATTAAAGTGAAACATAAAAAAATATCAAGTACTTAAATGAAAAAAAATAAAATTTAGATAGTAAAATGAAAATGACCTATTTTCTAAATATGAAAAACATATTTAAACTTTTTTTTTTCGGAATAAATGATTTCCACTTGAAATGTGGATATCTTGCAAATATAAATCAAAGAGAGTATTTCATAGCTGTAAATGAAACAAGCAGTTTCCACTTAAAGGACTCAATTCCTACACATTTTCTTCTTGTACATATATGTATATAAAAAGCAAGTTATCTAATTTGTAAGGGACAAGAGTGAATGCCCCCGAGAATGTTATATGTCATGCTATCTGCTACCCTTGTCGGAGAGGATAATAAGAAAAGGACAATTCCTGATCTTATGGACATGGTTGCTTCACGACTACAACAGCACACTCTGCATGCTTGGCACAATAATCACTTACACTTCCAATAAGTGCCCTGCAATTAAGGAGGTTATTTTCAATCATATATTACTAAAATTAAAAATGAAGGGTGCCTGCAGCAAGCGATCCACAAGTTTTTTAATTAGCTACCTCTTAAAAAATCCATAACCATGAGTTCCCAAGACCAAGGTATCAGCCTCAACTTTCTGAACTGCACTGCATATCACATCCTTGGCATCTCCGCACCCAACTACTCTCTCCATTTTCATCTGCACAAACTCATTGTCAAGGGGTATAGGAAGCAAATATTAAAAAAATAAATTATTAGATGGTTCTAAACACGGGTGGTGGTCTGAACAATCTTCTCGTGACGCATAGAGATTAGTTAGACCACATGATCTCCAACTATGTAACAAAAGGATAAAATTATAATACATTTGTGGTTTTGAAGTCCTTGCAAATGGCTTCAGCTCTTCCCATTACTGAATTAGCCAAATCCTTGCCGTGTTGTTCCATAGCTAAGATAGCATGACTGGAATACCCTGTAACACATGACATGCATGGAATCACCAATTAATTTTACTGGAATTACTGACACGTGGAAAGAAAAGAAGCCTTAAATAGATATGATTAACAAATATATTGAGAGTGTGAAGAAAGCAAAACATGCATGCAACATTGAAGGAGTGAACAGGAGGAGGTGGCTTGACATAGAGGAGCACTAGTTTAACGTTGGGGGTGTCGGCAATAAGGTTGGTGATACACCAGGACAGTGCAAACATGCTCTCCTCGCTCTCATCCACACCCACCATTATCTTTCGCTCTTTTCTCTCCATACTCTGGCCTTAAAAAGGTAGAGATCGAACGGGTGTAATTGAGACTTTCATTTAGCCGTGTGGATTTATAGAGGTTTTTGAGATTTATTAACCTTTTTATTTATTTATTATAGGTGCAAATATTTACTCGTTTGTAAATAATTAATTTAAGTTTCCATCATTTAGATAATCTATTTTTTATTGAAGATAATCATGTTCTAGTAAGATAAAATTATTATAAACAATAAAATTCTTGAATATTTCACATAATTATATATACTCAAAATTTGAACTTAGATTAAATTGAAACAATTTTCAGTCAATTAATGATTCAAAACTTAAGGTAGCTTATCATTTTTAATAGCATTTTTTTAATTACATGTTTTATTTATAAAATTTAAATTTAAGAATTTTTTTGTTCAATTTAAGGCAGAGTTTTTTCACATTTTTTTAAACAAATAAATAATTAAAATCTCGTCCCGGTACGATCTTACCTTTTAATGAAAAAACATATTAGCTTTCCTGCTTTTTGGGTATAATGACATTAGTATGCATATAACATTTATGATTCCAACTAGCTGAAGTGGCCGCTCAAATGATAGGGACTACTAACTACTTCAAATGCGAAATCATGAATCAACGTTCTTGTATTAAAATTCTGTTTTATAAAATTATCTGAAAATTTTCTCACTATTTTTTATTGAATAGTTGTAAAATTTGATAACACCTTACTTTTTTTTTTTGAAGGGGATAACACCTTGCTTATTATAGCAAATTTTAATAATTTCTTCACTTAATATCTACAACTACATAAAATATTTCACATGGTTCATGTGAGAGAAACTATTTTAAAATCATGAATCATTTGTGCTCTTTTTTTCTCTGAAGTCCGTTTGTATAACTAAATAAATTTTTTATAACACAATTATAAGAATTAATCGCTTTCCATGGAATCATTACATTTTTACACACAAAATATATTAAAAAAAGTTTGCTTATAGGTTTTTATAATTATATTAAGGAGTTTTAAATAATTTTATCAAAACCTTTTACATTATTAGTCTCTCCCTAGCTCCTTATGTCTTTTAAGATTTTTTTTTAATACTATGAACAATTACAGCGATTTAAACTTGTAATTTCATTAAAATTGCTCTCTTTGAAAATATGTATATGTTTTGATTATCTTGCCTTGAGAGTTAAACATTTTCTTTTAATAAATTATTGAGAGAATTAACATTTTTAAAACAAAAACGAAACTATAAAGAAAATGTCTTTTTTATAAGATTGTAGAAAATTGAAAGGTAAGAGAGCAAACCTAGAAGCAATAAATATGTGTACAAAGACAGGGCCAAGAACACCAACAAAATTGAAACAGGAACGTGGCCAAGAATATGTGAGCAAAAAAGGAAGGGTGGAGCAAGCATAAGGTGTGAAGGCAACAGCCACACAATGATAATAGTTTGTATTATATTAACTATTCAGAATCATTATTGTCGTCATCGATTATCATGATCATCGATTATCATGTCATTTTTTTAAAATTATTATTAAACTTATCATTATCATTATCTTGATTCCTTAATTGTCTCTACCACTATTGTCATGATTCTTATTATGACCATTGTCATATTTTCCATCATGACATACTATTATCTAATTAATATAGTTTAACTAATAATTTACTAATTTGGCCATTTATCCAGTGATTTAGTAGCATGCTTGAGTTGATGACATGTCAGAATCTAATAATAACAATCATAACAATGGAATTTTCACTAGTTTTAGAGTAAAATGCTATAATTTTATTCCAAATCAGGCGTGTTCTCTTACTATAGGCCTTTTTTTTTTGTCTTCAATACAATAAAGACAAGGCCCTTTGGGACACAAGATTCCAGCATGAGTGGTTCAACGGTACACTTGAAATCTAACATAAATCTCAAAAAACGCTAGTAAAACGGAACAGAAAAAGCAAACTAAGACTGGCTACAACGATTACAATAACTGGATCACAGGGGATGATGAGCTGACACGAGAACAAAGCAAGGAAAACCCGCAAAGTAGAAAAGGAATACCATGAGTCCACAGCAATTGGGCTATTGCTTCCTGTACTCTTTATGGAATGCGTTTTAACCTTTCGAAATGGTTATTTCGGAAGCTAAAAAGGGAGTACATTTTAGAATGTAATTTTACTTACATTTCGGGATGGACATTCCAAAAGAAAAAAAGTAGTGCAGGAAACGAGATGGGCCTCTGAGCACAGTTCGGAGCACTTTTCTTTAATTTATTTTTTCCCGTGTTATCCGTTGAACTCAATTCTTTAGTTAGCTTATTGAAAAAAAATGTGGTACGGTAAGAGACTGAGAGGGTAAGACTGAAAAATTGATCAATGTTTGAGATGAAATGAGATTTGAGATTGTACTTTGGGGTAGGAAATTGACTGCGGGAATATTACCTCGTCCCCAATTGAACATGATTTTCATTGCTCACTCTTTTTTCAATTATTTAGCCCATAACATTGTTCACTCTTGGGAGAGCATCAACTACCGAAGAGAGGAATAGAGGATGCATCTTGACTCTTGAGGCTAACGCAATAGGCAATGAACCCAATGAAGTTCCTTTTTTTTTTTCCTGGAGAAATGCTGATTGGGGAAAGTACCCAACAACAGTCCAGACAAATGCGCCAATAGAGCTACGAAATAGGCCCTTACACTCCTCTCCTCTTATGGGAAATAGATTATTAAGTTGTGACAAAAAAAATGCTTTATATTATTTATAGGCAATCTTATCTAAAATGTTCTATCTTTCCCTTATTTATCCAATATATTATATGACCTCATTCTGAATGATATTATCCATACAAATGCATGAACTTTGAAGCTAAGACATCGGCATTCAACAACTAAGGATACCTTTCTAGTTTGCACTCCTTATCGAAAGAGTTAAATTTAAAAACTTTGGGTGAGAGCTTGCTTTGCTCCCCCTTTATTCTGTTTATTAGAAGACATTTTTTAGTTACATTACGAAAGACTTGGCTTAAACCGAACTCAGCAGTGACAGCATTAGCTTGATCTAACAGTACGGAACAAACTTCGTTTTCAAACCACCACCACCAAATATCTCCCAACTTCCATAGATTAATTACAATGATTTTTTAGGCAAGGTAAATTACATTATCCGTTTTCTTAATTTTTATAAAGTACAATTATTAATTATAAAATGATCAATTAACATGGAAGTTAATTTCGCTGACCCCATTTATTTTTATTAATGATATTGGGTTTCTTATGCTGGAAGTTGCTATTTAGCTAGTGGCTAATAACATGATCGTTAGGTGCCAAATTAGAATTTTAAGTTGGATAGATAAGGTTCACTTTTCTCAGTGTAAGGTTATTGTCCACAGGCGCAACTTAGTGCCGACCACTTGTTTACAGAAAAGTTCCCATAGGAAAGTGCAAATTCAATCCCTATTACTTGTGATTTGTGTGTTGTGACTCTTCTAAATGACAAGGATTGCTCATAATTGTTGGATAAATCCAGAATTTTTTTTAGGGAAATGATAAGGATTTCTCAGTCTAATGATGCATTAGGGCTGTTAGCGTTTGTGAATAATCTAACTAAAAAGTGGGGCCTATATTTTCAAATTTCAGTTTGTTTTGAACGTTTGTTACCGTTGGTGAAGGATCATAGGTCCCAGATTTAAACCTGGAAAGAGCAATTTTCGAACTGTACGCGGAGGGTCACTAGGGAAAAAGTATCTCAGTGTCATAAATTTTCGTTTAATAGATGCAATAATTTGCAATCGTGCCCCCTTCCCTCCCAACCAGAAATAAACAAATAAAAAGGTACACAGGATGTTTCATCCTGTTTGTTTTTGTTTTTAATGTTAATCCTTCCTTCATTAAATTGAAACCAAACTCGTATTTTTCTTCTCTTTTTTTTTAGGCATAGATGGGGTGTGAATTCGTCAATATATTTGGAATACAATTAGTTCCCTATTGACATAGGACGTGAAACCTAACGTAAAAAAAATGTTTACATCTTTTCATGTAAAACGTGCAACCACTTTTAAACAGGATAATCAAATCCGTTGATGGGTAAGAATTTAGACAATTACTCAATGTGACGAGTCATTTACTTAATTTTTCAACCTTCTCCAAGACACTTTGGTTTATCACCAAATCATATAATTTCAAAATATTGATTTGGCAACAGCAACCACTAAAATGTATAACGATTTCCCCTTTGGAACTTTCTACTTTATTTTTTGCAACTGGGAAATAAGGGGGAAAAGTGATAAAAGGAAAATAACATATTTGAACAGGCAATAGTTAGTTGGTGCACATTGGGATTAAGATTTATTGTCAACGGATGCATATCTGACCAAACAACTGGAAAATTGAAAAGAGCACCTAATAAATGAAACATACTCCAAAATGTCAAAGGATCTATACAATAGATACGTTAAAAATTAAATCAAAATGTTATATTCACACTTTTTTTAACACATCATTTTTTTATTAAAATTTATTAAAAATCATCAAATTCAATGAGTTTTAGATCTTATTTAGTTGTTTTTAATATATTTTAACCAATAAGAGAATATATATATATATATATATATATAAAAAAAAAAAAAATCTAAATCATTTTCATTGGTGAAAACAAAATGGGTAATCTTGTGATATGATAGGCTCTATTTCACTCCTAGATATGCTTATGCTTTCCTTACAAAAGAGTAGAAAAAATATACATTTCTTTCCACTTTTTTTTTCTCTTTCCCAATTTGCCATAGATTATGACTTATTTATTATAAGCAAGGAATCTGAATAAAATTAACTCGGTTGTTCAACAATCTTTACTGCTCCAAACCTAAAGAAAAGTGGAGAATCTTTTTGTTTGATCCTGTGTTGCAAGCAAGTCCCTTTTGCCATGTTCATAAGGTCAAAGCTAGCCTTCGTGTGTAGGTTCTTTTGAAATTAGGTCATATTGTTTTTTATTTTTTGAAAAACAAAACAGGGGTAAAATTGGAAATCTATTTGTTTTTGCTTTCATATATAAACTCCAGATTCCTGAGAAGCTGAGAAAGAGAGAGCATAGAAAGGAAACGAAAAAACAGAGTACTCGACAGAATTTGAAAACAAAGGCTGAAATTTGAAGAAACTGGGATCATTGGGTGTGAAATATATGGCAGAGGTTGTCCTGCTAGTCGATGATTTGAAATTACTTTCTGCGATTCCTCGTTGTAGAATTTGTCATGAAGAAGAGTTTGAAAGCGTAGAAACCTTGGAAGCACCTTGTGCTTGTTCTGGGACAGTTAAGGTAAGTAAACACATAATACATAAGACACAATTTCTTAATCTTAAGCACTTGTTTTTATGTTATTAAGTTATTATTATGCTTCCTTGATTGTTTTTTTCAATTCTCAACAATAACTGCATTTTTGTTGCGCAGTTTGCTCATAGAGATTGCATACAGAGATGGTGCAACGAAAAAGGAAATACAACCTGTGAAATATGTCTCCAGGTATGAACTTTGATCATTCAATTTTCATTTTTTCTTTTGCACTTTGTGGCATAACGTTCATTTCATTCTGTTTTATTAAGTTATAATCAAATTTGATCTCTTGATGCCAACCAATTTGTTTTTTTATTTTTTCATAAAAAAAAAAAAAGGGAAGAAAGAGTTATCAGGGTGTACCTAATTTTTGGTGTCGTTGTTATGGTGATTGGGTGTGCTACTGCTTCCCTATCTGATTTTGACATAGAAACGATAACAAGTTCCTTTCTTCCTTTTCCCTTTTGTTTATTTTCGAACTGCAGTTGCTTTTGTGTTTGTCTTTTACTTAGCTTTGCTCAATATTGAAGTCTCTCCTAATTAGTATACTATTTCAATATCAACACGTATTGGTTTCTCTGAAAGACGAACTTTCTCTTATTTGTCTTTTTTAGTTTTTGTTTTCATTTGGTACTGTAGGAAAAAGAGGACTAGAATTTTTTATTTTTATTTTTATCATACGTGCAATGAACCGCCCCATTTATATCCAATTGCATATTTATCTATTTATACAAAGCTAGCTTAGGTGAATTTGATGATCGCAAATTGATAATATTATTTTATTGTTTTTGCAGCAATATGAACCCGGATATACAGCTCCTCCGCCAAAGAAGTCTAAGATAAATGATGAAGCAATGTCCATTAGGTACTTTTCCATTCCCGCGTTCAATTTAATCAAAGTGAACTTATAACTAATTATTAATCAATCATTTCATAATGTGAATTCTTGACTTTTACGTGAGAGGGAGCAACTAATAAAATATGTTGTTTAGTAAAGCTGAGAATATTATTATTATATTTTTAAAGGGAGGAGGAAGAACCGTCAAACGCAAGAATAGAGATTATGGTTGGAGTGGCAATGGAAAGCGATTACTCTGAATGCAGTTCTGCCGCTGACAGAAGCGCGTCTTGCTGTCGATCACTTGCAATAGCTGTAAGCATACATCTTATTAGCTTTTTTATTTTCACGCGTCGTGGTTTTTAATCAAATTCATTCATATTAATATTAGCCAAGGCTAACTGGCAGTGGCAATGCGCTAGATACATACATGCCTTTAGTTGTGCAATAATTAATTAAGAATAAAACCAAGTTGCCTTCTGAAGTTGTGAAAAAGTAACGAGTCAAAGTCCACTCAGACTCCTTGTCGCAATTGCCAACTGCACTGCCAGTGGCGCTCAACTGGCATGGCTCCAAGAGTTTAAATTCACATTTTTCTCTTTCAAACAAACATGTTTTCTTGATTTGACTTTACTGATTAAGAGGGAACTTCTTGTTGACTCATGTTTTAACCTGATAGTTGGAATTTCTCCCAACCTATATAATTTTTTTTTTTAACCATTTGACGGCCGGCATACATTGAAGATTGAACTTAAAACAAATTCTGAATTTATTTTACTTGTTAACGTGTAGAAATGCTGAGAAATAACTAGCTACATTATCACTGCAGTTTACACTAGTCTTACTTGTAAGACATCTTTTCGCAGTGCTCGCAAATGGAACGGAAGATTACCCATTTACACTACTTACTGTAAGTACTTGTTTTCCCGTTTTAAATGAAAACATTTACAATCTTTGCATACGGTCATCTAAACTAATGAAACTTCATATAACATTTTTGATGCAGGTAATTATATTAAAGGCTAGCGGAATTATTATACCAATGTACATAGTTACCAAGATTATCGGAGCCATTCAGAACAGTATTCAGCACTATCGGGATTCTGACTATGACGAAGATGACGAAAATGATATTCAGCATAATGTAAATTCAAGAAATTTGTAGATTATTTGCTTATTAGTGTATCAGAGCATTATGTTGATACACGTCAAATAACATTTTGCGGCATAATTTATGATAATGGAATTCAGATCGAAATGCACCTTGCCTTTGTCGTATACAATATTCACTGTAACCCACCCCGCCCAAGACTAGGAATAAATCACTAGGTACTTAGGGCTTATGTCCCCGTTAGTTATTATTATCATAAGAAAAGAATGAAAAGTATTAACTACTTGCAAATAGAAGGATTTGTATTAACTTTTAAAAAAATCTACTAGATAACCTGCAAAACATGTACAATGGGTCAGCCTTCAATATTACCATTTTACGTGCAACTATTTACAAGCACACTTCCAACAAAACTAATGTGTTGGACAGCAAAACATACAATCAAGACTCGGCCATATCTTATCAGGATTGGTATCAACGTAGAATATGGTCATTAATTCAAAATAATGAATAACCACTATTAAGTGGATTGCTAATAATATCTGTCTTGAAATAATTTAACATCCTTGCATTAGTTCTCTTGCTTTATCCTGAAGTTCACTTAGGGAACCAACGCAAATGGTTTCCTGGCAGCTCAAATTTGTAGCAGCGTTATTCAATTTTTGAATGATTACTGCTATCTCATCAACCCAATTTTTATTGGGAGACTTTGTTACAGTAGACACCTTTCTGCATTTACCATAAGTGGCCTCAAATTCTCTGGATTTGGCAGCAGCCTTCTGAAGCACAGAAGTTGGAAGTCCTGAAATAAAATTAATTTCTTTATTATAATATGAATTTGTTAATAATTATAAAACACATTAGAAAAATGAGGCTTAGCACATTCCTAGCAAACAGTATAATTGGCATAACAAGGGTAAATAGTTTTCCAGAGTGATCCAAGAGTCATGTATAGACATGCAACTCATTTTGATAATATATTTTAAGATTGTCAGCCTCAAGTTTAAGCTTCAATATAGCAAGGTTAGACAAAGACTAATGTATAGCAAGCCTCAAGTTCGAGGTCCCAGAGTTCAAAGTCAATGAACCAAAAATTAATAACTGCAGATGTTAACATGCCAACTATCAATCTCAGATGTGTCTCCTAAATTTAGTAGCAGACCTGTTGATTGGAAAAATAATGGTTGAAATTGGGATCAAATACAATATACATTTTATAACTATGAGGTTTTTAAAATTTTAAGGATTAATTTTCTAATCAAACAGTTATAATTTGGCACTTTACCACCCTTACTATAGAGGATATTTCAAAATAAAAAAACATACCAGCTATCTGAGCAACATTAACACCATAGCTCTTGGGGCAAGCACCAGGGGTAAGCCTGTAAAGAAAGGTGACTTCGTCTAAACCTGCAATTCCACTACCAACTTGGCATGCCATATGGCAGAGACAGACCTTTACAAGCACAAAAAGCTAATTCAGAAATATGATTTAAGTTTGAAACTAAAACTGACCAAAACAGAAGATGGAACAAATTACTAGACTATATCACTATAATGTAAACTTTCTATAGGATATCATATCTAAATGTCACGACTGGCAATCTTATGGGCAATCAAGTAAATTAACAAAACCAAGATTACAATGTTTCTTGCAAGCATTAGACAGTGAAAATTTACCGCTGATGATTACACTGGATAAAAACTGGTAATACCTTCGGATCTTTGAGATAATCAACAGCTAATCGATGATAGTGGGTAGAAAATAATCCGCGACACTGCACCTTCCGCACAAGATGTTCTAATACCGATTCCCTGTCAAATATTTGAAATACGGAAGGCAGAATCAGGAGATGGACTCACCAGAAGCTATAAAATTAATGAAGAATACTAAAACCATAAGGGACAAAAGCATATCCCACAATAGACACTCACGCAATGGCTTGCCCATCAGAAGTTGCAGTCCCTCGCCCAAGCTCATCCAGAGCCACTAATGAATTACAAGTAGCTGATGACTACTCACCATCAAAAGTACATATTTAGAAAGAAACAATGGTTTAACAAGATTAGACTCACATGCATCTGTAATGCATAACAAGCCAAATAAAAGGGCCAATAAAGCTTCATGAAATACACACAACTAATTAATCCACATTGCAGACGAAACATTATACAAATGAGTGAGTTCTAAAGAAAAAAAGACCAAGGCATAAAAGTTTTCTTGAAATATAATACTAGTAACTATTTTACAGTTGTGGTCTAGTGACTTGCGAGAACCCAAATTTCAAGTGATACAAATTGATACTCAAAGGGGAATCTTACCAGCATTGATGCAGTTTCTGAAAGCTCAGTTAAAAATGTACTTTGGCCAGCAATTATATTATCTTTGGCCCCCATTCGAACAAAAATCCGGTCAACAGGGGACAAATCAAAACTTTCTGCTGGAACATCAGCTCCTACCTGCATAAGAAATTAAAAGTGTAACTCCACAGATAAAAAAAAACTGGCTTATTTAAGACAAGACAAAATGCAAGGCCAATCTTTCTACACAACCCCCCCCCCCCCCTTTTCCACCTAGAGGCGGAGGGAGGGGGGACTGGCAGAGGCCATGGCCCCCCAAGGTTTTTATGGCTCCTTTCATATTTATAAAAAATTATTGAAAATTAATATATGAATTTATTATGTTAGTTGACATTAATTTAGAAAGATAAAAGAGAAGAAAGCAAAGTGTAAGTATCATAAGTTGATGTGATAGAAAAAGAGAGATAAAGAGAATTATAAGTTTTAGTATACTATTTTGATGTTGAGATCTACATATAATTACCCAAAATTATTTTATCTGTCTAACTTATTTCTTCTTATATATAACCTTTATTCACACACACAAATGAAATAAATAACTAATTTATCAAAACTAATAAAAATAATTAAGTAGTAATTGTATTTAATAACATTATTCGCAAATCGCAATTGAAGAAAATATATAATTAACATATTTTTTACTGTAAAAAACACAGTTGGAAATGAGTCTATAATTAGAACAAGAGAATTTTATTTATCGTTTTTTATATAAAGAATCAAAAATAGTATTTTGTATCAATATAGTTATATTTCTTTCATTTATAAAAATTATTAGATATATATATATATATATATATATATATATATCTAATATTAAAGTTTTTTTAGATTTTATGTATGCAAGAAAATTAAAATTTATTTATTAAGTTATCTTGGACCCCCTCAAACCAAATTTCTGGCTCCGCCCCTACCTCCACCCAAACAAAAATGAAAGGCAAAGAATAGATAATGAAAAATGTAACAGACTTGAAAGCTTCACCTGGGCCAAAATCAGGGTCAAGCAAACTTGACGAAGAAGAGTTGACTTCCCACCCATGTTAGGACCTGTTAGAAGAATAAAGCTAGCATGATCTGAACCACCAATGGTTATGTCATTGGGTACAAAGTCACCCTTGCCTAAGGTATCACTCCTAAGGACTGGGTGTCCCAAACTTTTAGCATGGAGGTAAGGAGCTTCTTTTGTACATAATGTGCCTACAAAACTAGGTCTACATGTTGGTCCTTCATAGTAGTCATCAGCAATTGCTAAACTGATCAAGACATCCAGTTCTGCAACATGTAATGTAATATCCAGTATAAGCCATGCAAAAGAAAAGCTTTTACTTTTCTATTAAAATGCAGCTTAAAAAATCCATCTTTTAAAAACTCCCAAGTAAAGGCACTTAGAGCACGTATCGAATCAAATAAAAAGGCTAAAATAATAGAATTTGATTTTAGCTGGAAAAAAAATATAGGTAGTAAACAACAGACATTACACAAAGGGTAACAAGGGGAGCATGTACTACAGAAATGCATCTTCCCCAATTATGCACTTTTTCTTTTAATCTAGTAGTCACCTTATTATTGAGAAGAAACTTGGTTTAAGATAAACTAAATTCCCTCCATGGGCAGCTGGAAAGTCATTATAATAAAAATTACGGCTTGTGAACTTTATAGTGGGTGTGAGCTAGTCACTGGATAATTGCACATCCATGACAAAATGATTCAAAAGGACCACAATATGTACCTGCAGTTGTAGACACCAACTGCTTCCACTTAGCGTGATGTTCACAAAAACGCCCAATTAATCTCTGCAATGTACTTTTCAACAAGGACTCCTTTTCAGATTCAGCATGGGAGAGCTCTCTTAAGAAACCTTTAATATCTGGAGACCAGTATCTAAAGAAGCCCTGCATGTAGCAGATAGGGAAAATGAGAGAATTCACTTATGTTGACAATCATATCTGTAGACGATAATGTATCAAGCAAGGAGTAACCTGCAGTTTCTTAGGGATTAATTTTGTAATCGTAAGTGGTGCCCACAAAACCAACTTGTTAGCAGAGGATTCTCCAAGCTTTATAAGCACTATTTAAGCCATATCTCTACTACCACGCTTGAAATGGCAATTAAGACAGCCCCCAAAGAGGCCGCAACTAAGGTAGGTCAAGGGTGACCGCAATTAAGGCAGCTTTCCAACACTCCCTCACGCCCAAGGCTACTAATCTGGAGCATGGCAAATGCAGGTGGTCCAACAATAGATCTAGGATAGGCTCTATAATACCATCTTAGAATCTGGACTTAAGGCCTAATTCAATCCTACAAAACTAGTTCGTGAGGTGAGGATTGCCCAAGCTTTACAAGCTCTATTTAAGCCATATCCCTAGTCAATGTGGGACTAACCATCACCCTTGAAACTGCAATTATACCAGCCCCCCAAAGAGGCCGCAACTAAGGCAGGCTAGGAGTGATCACAATTAAGAAGGCTTTCCAACAATTATTTACAAGCTGACAAACAATGAAATATTATTGTAGACTCACTTTATAGAAATCAAATAGATAATTCTATATAGTTTTGCATTTAATTGAGATAAAATTTTCAGAGCATTGTTTGTCTTCTTACTTTTCTGGATGAGCGCAGTTCATAATCTCGAGGAATATTCTTAGACAAATTTTCTGGAACTTCCAATAGGTATGTATCCTTTCCAACATTGACATAAGTAATCTGTAATAGATAAATCAGAACATTCAAATTTTGATTTTATCCAATATAAAAATATTAAACTCCAATTGTTTCAATAGGGATCTTACTGATGTGCCTCCAAGTAGTTTCCTTTGTTCCTTAAGATGCTTCAATAAACTGGACTCAATCTCTTTAACCGCCTTACAGGCTAAGTCATACTCTGTGTCAACTCCTTCACGAGGTATTATACGCCCAGAATTATTGGCTTCCACCCAATCAAAGGCATCCTTGAAATGATTAAGATCCATACAAACATCAGGAAGAACTTTACCTGATTGACAGCATTCAATACATCAAACAGCAGCTCCAGAATAATTTTATGACATTTATTGAGACTACTGTACCCGGTGTTAACAGATGATGAAGTTGTGTAGATTTTACATGGCTCAAAATGACACCAAGTGAAAAGCATGCTTGAGCCATCTGTTCACAACCACGCAGAGCTAAAATAAACTCTTGCAGTTGCTTCTTAGATGCATCCTCGTACAGAACCACTCTATTAGCATTCCTTCCACTAGCTTCACTGCATTCATGAAAACAAGGTGCATATATAGGTAAATACTTTAGAAGATGGTGAGAATCAGTATGGTCCATATAGGTATCACAGAGTTGTTGCACAATAATTTTTACCTAGAGGAAAAGATGCGGGCAAGCAACCGCTCCATGTCAGGTAGCTTGGATAATGCTTTTCGAAATTCTAGTGCAGAAGGTAGATTAACTCCCTAAAACGTAAATCACATTTCAAAAACACTCTATTACGAATTGGTTCTCTCTGATGATTATCATCAGCTCAATCTAGCCACATATATCATCTAGTAGATGCCAACACCGTACATAACACCAACCTTCTATCTTAGTAACAGTTCAAAAGCAACAAAAATAGAAATGCACATTTTCAACACAAGCTTTAAAAAATACCCACATTATGTATTATTGAACACATTACATATACCCATATTTATATATGTATTGAACACAGCAAATCAAGTAAACTGCTAGATCTGAGGTCTACATGGAACAAGGGGTACTTTCCCAAGGAAATAAGAGGTTAGTAACTAATTATGCCATAAACACAAACTAATATGATAAGGATCAGATGTGTTTTAAGATTTATTTGAAATGACCACAATATCCCATGACTAGTGCTAGACTGCTAGTAGTCCAAAAAGAGATACCAATTAAAAGATTGAACATTCAAAAGTGGGCCAAAATGAAAGTTAACACTAAAAAAGTGCAAACAAGAATAAACAAGTATAGCTACCTAAAATAAACAGTCTTAGAGCCCTGCTTGACTTAACTAGTGTATGATATAGCAACAGGGCCTCTGTAAAGTTCATTCTATCTTGAAGGATCGTCAGAATCAGAAGTAAAATGCATGATCAATGAACCTACCTTCAAACCTGCAACAGCTTCCTGGCGTTCCTTAATTGACTCCACGTGACATAATGGTCTTGCAAGCCAAGTCTTTAGCAATCTCTTTCCAAAAGCAGTAACACATTGGTTTAGTTGGGCATAGAGCGTGCTACAAGAAGCATCATTATTTCAGTACAATTATACACATAAATTATCCATCTTATCTAAAATTGAAACTGTGCAGATAACCATATGACAAACATACCCTGAAGAATCTCCATTCCTGCTATTCTCAAAAATCTCAAGATTCTCCAGGGCAGCCGCATCAAGAACCATGTAGAGTTTTGAAGCAAGATCACCAAAACCAGAACAAGGAAGTAACTCAAACTTTGCAAATCTAAGCAATCTCTCGTCTAGAAAAGCCTGTCTCAGATAATAGAGAGCACCACCTAATGCTGAAAGTGCACTTCTACTGTCGTCACCAGTTTTCACCAGCTCCAGTAAAACATCTGGCAGGCAATCTAACTCATTATTGTTAACACTAACGTCATTAGAGTTCCCATAAATTCTCTTCAATTGATCCACAGTTTTGTCAGCATCCCAGAATTCCACAATTGGAACTAATTCATTCACTAAAGGATTTCTGGTATGCTTCAGCAGTACTCTCTCCGTTTCAGCACTGAGTAGTTTAGCAGGTTTCACAATTTCAACAGGCCTGATCTCAGATAAGATACAGCACAAGACACTGCACTCCAAGTCATCCTTAAACTGCCAAACAGAGAAGTCAACTCTATTTTTATATAAGTGATAATATGAGAAATTAGCAAATTAATTAGGTCTATGTTTGGTAGCATGCATATTATGCTCACTTTCCAAATGAGTTCATGAAATTTTAAAATTACAACTAATCTCCAAAGCAAATGGAGGAAGAAACGAAGCAACCAAATGAATAATTAATTTTTGAGCAAACACATTATACAGCTACCAGCCCAAATCCTTGACATATCAACCCCCAATCCCCACCCACCTCAATCTCTTTCCATTCCCAATAGAAGTAGAAGAATTAGATACTTCACAGCTAGATGGCATTTGCAGATCTCATCCAAGATTTGGAATAAGTTTATGCATTAATAAAATTTAGCCAGAGAATTATAATGAGTCTACAGATTCATACCTGTCCAAGAATGACTCTACTTGTGGCAACATCAACTATACAAACACCATAGATATGCTCTGAAACTTCAGTTGAGTGATTTTCGTGATGCTCCGTCAGGGCCATTAAATATGCAGCTTCAGGGTTTGCTGACAGCAACTCCCCATCTGTTAATGTACCTTTAGTAACCACTGAACATATTTCACGCCTTACAACCTAGAAGGGAAAATAAAATCAAAGTTAGAGACCAATGTTCCTCTATCAACTCTAGGGTTAGAAAGAAAAATAACTTACAAAATAAAGATATAAAACAAGATTCACTCAACACAGAGTATAAGGCACAACATAAAAAAACAGAATAAAAACAATGACTTCTCTGGTTATTGTGAGATGTAATCAGACCTTATCTTTAGAGCCATTCTCCTTGCGACGAAGCTCCAGCTGTTCAGGTGTTTCAGTCTGCTCTACAACAAGAACTCGATAACCCTGCTCGACCATGGAAACTTAGTAAGTTCCTCCCTAGTTGCAGGTTGGCTTGTTAGACAAGTTAATTAGTCTGTATCAGAAAAGAGAGATGGGAGGGGCGGGCGGGGGGGGGGGGAGTCATTTGTGAGGCAAACCTTCCTAGCTAGTTTCTCCACGTTCATTGAGAAATTCTTCTCTGGAAATCCACAATGAGGTTGGTCTCCCTAAAAGAGTCACACTTAAATGAATAAGCATGCATTATTTAGAGGAAGCAAATGTGGGACCTTGAGATTCTAAAGAAAATACACAACTCTAGACACTAATGCACACCTTCATATACTGCAAGTCAAGCTCTTTCGCACCTACATGTGCATCCATCTCAAAAAGCTCATAAAATTTACCCATCTGCATCGACAATAGGGAGGAAAAATATTTCATTTGGTTGTAACTTGTAAGGAATTGACTAATGGCACCAACAAAACTTAACCAACTCAAACCTTGAAAAACAAAACTTTGTCCATATGCTTTGACTTGAACTCCCACCATTGTTTCTGCATTCATCAAATGACCATATTAATTGCTGCACCATTGAAAATTAGAGAATTTCGCCCAACTGCTTTAGCAGTAATTACCTGACCATCCGACAAATTTTTTAAGAAATCAGGAGGCAGGTAGATTGTTCTTGAATCATAATTTTCATCCCCTGGTCGCCTTCGCTTGGCATCCCTGCGATCTCTGTACCAATACCATATACATAGATAGCATCATAAAAATTATAATATAAACCAAAATATTACACTGAAAAAGTGACACTAACAGCTGATAAGTGATAACTGCAAACACATAATAAGGTATAGCATCAAAATCTCTTTCAAGAGACAAAGAGGGAATTTATCCATGGAAAAACTTGAAACACTACACTATAATCAGCACTTACTCCTTCAGGAAGCGCAATTTCTGAGCTTCACGCAGTGCAAATCTTTCAGAGATCTTAGTAATCGCAACATTGTCAGTGCCATTAGATGTCTCTTTAACTGCAAAGTTTAAAATATAAATTATAAAATATATTGATCTCAGCATTTCAGTCTCCTAGTCACATCATCCAATGGATTTTGAAGGAGCATCCAGATAATGATGCCAGTGAAGACAGAAAAAAAATGCATAAAGTAAAACACTAGCCATTGGAGAAACAACTATAAGACTGACTTCTTTTGCTTTATTCTTTTTGGCCAGTCCCTCATTTAACAAACAACATGTCTGATATTGAAACAAACAAACAAGTTACATGTCACATGTTGTAACAAACAACATGTGCTTTTAGTTTTTACCTATTATAAAATTGAATATTCCAATTTTTAACGCCCACACTCCCCACCACCAATAAAAAAATAACGAAAATGAAAAACTACAAACACTAGGTTCAATATCTGAACGCCAAAGTTAATCTCAGAAAATTTATAAACAGTTTCTCTGCTTGAAATCTCCATTATTGAACTCCATCACTTACACTCCAAATTAGTACTAGGCTCCAACACTGAGAGCTTGAAAGCTCCCTTACCAACTTCCACTCCACTCTTGCTCTTTTTTGCTGGCTCTTGTTTCTCTGTTCCGCTTAGTTTCCGCTTTTTAGTCTCTACCTTTTTCCCTTTAGCCCTCTCTGCCACGTCGTTTTCATCCTCTAAATCCGTATCTTCATCAGCATCCCCAGCATCCTCCAATGCAGCCTTCATCCCCCAATCTTCGTCATTGGAATCATCATCATTGTTATTATCATCATCATCTTTATTGTGACTTTCTTCTTCTTCAACTTCTTCGTCGTCGTCGTCGATCAACATCTTCCTAACGGCGGGGACACCGCGACGCAGGCGTTTAAGTTTCTTGGAAGAGGATTCCTGAAGCCACTCGATCTTCTCCTTGGAGAGGTCGAGGGATTCTTCTTCGTCATCGTCGTAACAAACCACGTGCTTAGAGGTGAGGCTATCGAAGGATTTGACGGAGCCTTCGTACCAGGCTTTGTCCAAGGGCCAATAAACCTTGATCCTTCGGCCAATGACCTCTTGAGCGTAGACAGAAGGCGAAGCGGAGGGTGGAGAAGTGGAAGCGCCGATAACAAGAAGGGGCTTGGAGCGTTTGGGATTGAGGGGAGAAGGAGTAGCAGGGGTTGGACTATGGTTAGGGTTAGGGTTAGGGTTAGGGTTGGTTTTGGAGAGAGTGGGAGAGAGCGAAGGGGAAGCGGATTTGGTGAAGAAGGAAGTGATTTGACTCTGTTGATTGACGAGCGGTGATCGACCGTTGGAGTTGCGGCGGGAAGGAGCCATTGCTGTGTGTAGTGTGTGGCAGAGTGCAGTGAATGAGTGACTCAAAGAGTTAGGGACTGGTTATGGTAAACAAAAAAGGTGGTGGCGGTGGCGGGAATTGTTTCTCGGGCATGGCGGGAATTCACCACTCTCTTTTCTTGTTTTTATTATTTTTTACAACGAATTCACTACTCTGAGACCCTCGATGTTCAGTTTTTGAGCCGTGTGTGCATGCTCTGCGTCAAAAAGGAAAACAAATGCCACCAATCTTTTCTTTTTTTTATATAGAATAAATGCCACTAATGTATAGTATATTTGAATTTTCATTAAATTAAAATATGGAAAAGGATATTCATCCCACACAATACCCAACGACAACCCGAAAATTTTGGTTTTTTTTTTTTTGTGAAATTTGAATTTAGAGAGGGATCACACTTCACTTCAAGGTAAATAAATTTTTTGGACTCAAAAAATACTTATATTTATCTTATCCTAAAGATATGAGCGAAAATTCTAACCTAGAATCTATAACATCCTTTCTTGTTTCATTTGATAACTCTTTGAGGTTTTGTCAACTTTATTTTGTGAGCGATTAATAATATTATAAAATTATTATATGATTAGTTACATTTAAAAATATAATTAACTTTGATAAAAAGTTATAAGATTGACTTATTACTTAAAGGAAGAAGAGGAGAGAGATCAGAAATTTGAATTCCAATTACTAAAAATTAATATTGATCAATAACAGAAATTGATGAATAAAATTTAATAAGTCATAAAATCATTGAAATATCTAATAATAATTAATTATATGTAAAATAAAATTAATAATGTTTACATAATAAGTAATTACATCTAAAATAAAACCATTGAGATAATTTATTGAAAACTACTTTTCAATATTATTTTATTGCTAACATTAAGTTATAAATCTAATATTTATTACTTTTGTCATTTCAAGTGATCTTGTGAAGTACTTATATTGGCTTTTATCAATGAAAAGGTAGTGCGCTTTTTTTATGTGGAAATCAAAGAAAAATAGGTATTAGGAAGTTTATAACTTGTATATCTTATTTAACTAATTGAGTTATATGTATTTTTTTACATTTTTTAAAAAAATATCATTGATTAAAAATAACATTTTATCATAAATTGTAAATCTAAAATACAATCTATATATTCAAAAATATTTATTTATTATGAATTTTGACTATATAATTTTTTTCTTATAAATTTTAGCCGTATCATAATAAATATTCATTTTTGTGTTTTTCACAAACTAAAATACTATTTTTTTTAAATGTTTTATTTTGAGATTCTTTGAACCAAACAAATATTTTTTTTTTACACAAACAAACAAATAATATTATTTCACATAAAATGTCTTTTTTAAAAACAGATATTTCACATCTTATTATTTTGGAAATCTTTTTTTAATATATTCTCAAATCTTATTAACCTTTATCATCTACTCATTCCATTTGAAAAAAAAAACTTTAATTGGTACAATGATATTAAACTAAAAAAAGAATATATGATTATTTTAATAATTGAATGTGTAAATTAATGACACTTAGTCTCTGAAATAAAATAAAAAATGGTTTAGTTATTAAATGTATAAAAAACATGATAATTACATTTTGTTACAACTCAATGATGATTTCTGCAAAGTTGTATAATTTAATGTCAAATTAATTATTTAATATAACTAAATGATAAAATAATATTACATACTTAACAACATCACAAAATTATTGCATTATTTTCATTATCAGGAACCAAATCATAATAGTTTTTTCAAAAAACAAATTATCATCCATTTACACATTTAGTGACCAAAATGGTCACTTAAAAATACTCACAAATGATTTGTCTATTATCTATTTTTTTAACCATAAGAATTAAAGTCAATTATCAGAAAACTTACAATAATTCACATGTTAATCTAGAATTAGACTTTCTTAATATTTTTCCCTATCTATATGTCAAATCAAAACATATTTTATTAGTAAAAAATATATTCTTTTATTCTATAATTGAAATCATGACCAAACCTAAATCCTTATGCATATTAACAAAAAATTTAACTCTTTAGTTACTTCTTTTAAAGAAAGATCAGTGTCATTATTAAAATTTTATTAAGTTGATTCCACACTTTATAATACTTAAAACTTTATTTTATCCATCTGTAATTAATATTTATCCATCTGCAGTATTATGTTTTCATTTTGCTTTTATTTTTATCCTCTACTGCTTATGATGAAAACTCATTTTTGGCGAGTCAATGACATTTCTAACTACAGATGCATTTGACTAAACACGATGCATGCGCAGCTTGTACCTTCGATCAAGAAGCAACCTAATGCGTGCTTCATGTAGTAATAACTTTAAGCATACAAATTGAAATTAGCAGTTACTGTACGCAAGTAAAAAAAAATGCAAATCTAACTGTAACAATACAAACAACCTAAATCAAACTAAAAAACCAAAGTGCAAAATATGATTCCCTAAGTCCACCAAGCACTCTTGTCCCCGCTTCTTGAAACCATGTTTAAATGGGGGGGAAAGAAAGGCATCAAGCGTCAATAAATCTAATGTCAAAGGTGTGAGGATGTATCTGCCATACATTTAATGCTGCATACTCCTCCAAGCACTCTTTCAACTGGGCTTCGCTGTACCCCTATTTGAAAGCCAAAAGTTCCAAGGTCAGAATATTATTGTCTATGGGGAGTGGGGACAGAAAACAGCAAACTTATTTGACAGGCAGGACCTTGCTCTGTCTTCACACAACAAAACCAAAATACTAAGTGCTAACACATTTAGTTAACAGCCAAGTATCGCATTGTCAGTAACTTAATTACAGAGAGGATAAAAAAATAATAGGTGTATTTTGGGAAAACAAGGAATGATACTTACGCAAACTAGGCCAGTTTAAAAACATTCCCTTACCGTTTCTTAGTTCATTTGATAACATTCATTTTACGGCTCTTTATTCAATGAAATAAAGTAATCCTTTAATTGTTCCATGATCTTTTTCATTAGAGTTCCTCGTGTTCAACTGTCAAACTTGAATCTAGACCGTTTTCAAGTTTGACGCAAAAATCATCTTCTACAATACTGCACAATGGACAGTATTCAACTTTGAGCAGTACATGTACTTACCTTCCTAGATATCCAGTTCAGTGCATGGGCATAGCTGACGTCCATTCGGTTACCTCTAGCTGCTTCATCTCGCAGTATGGAATAGATATCAGATATGGCATCCAGACCAGATTTTTGACGATCTTCGGAGTACAAAGAGAATTTCGACATCTGCATTAACCTCAGTGCTTCGTCCACGTCACTCTGAGCAACAGTCTCGGAAAAACGGAGTCTTGCTAGTGCCTGTTTAGAAATTAAAAAAGAATAGTATTTGCTTAGACAATATACAATCAAAAAATAATCAGCTGCTTACTATTACTTCACATTGTGGACTTAAAGGCATTAGCCATCCTAAGTAATAACAGATATTTAAAGCCAAAAATCATTGACCAACACCTAAATCAGTTTTAATTTTAAGAACTGCACGTGGAGTGACGTATGTACATAAATCATTAACCCAAAAAGAAAAGTCAATATAACCTAAATGTCTAATTTCACTGCTCTTTTGTGGGGAAAAGATGAAGACTTACAGCTGATATGCGGAGAATACTGAGCAATGTCCTGACAGTAGTGTAGGAATGCGGAGCATTGGACCTTGCTTCTTCTTGACGAATGCTGGAGTAGGCAGTAGCAATATACTCTTCCAGTTCCCTGGGGACACTAGGAGACAATCTTCTTGCAGCTGATATGTATGCACTAGATAAAAGCAACACATTTTAATTTGTATTAGTTTCCTTTTACTAGAAACAGAACATTGGCACAATCTCTTATGTGTAACTATATGAGCAGTCAGAAATCAGAATAAACATACAATCAAATGAATAACATATATCACCATACACTCAAGTGTCTAATCTTATTAAAAAGATTAAACTGTACTTACCGTAGAACAGATGGTTCAAGAGGAGTGAATCCTAGAGCAGGAGACTCCTTATTTTGGTGAACATATACAACATGCCTAGCCATTTCAAGATCATTATCCATATCAGCTCGATCAAGGATTAACCACAGAAGATCAAACCTTGATAGGAGGGCATGAGGAAGATTAATATTTTCAGCTGGAGTTCTTCTTAGATCATATCTTCCCCTTCACAATAAAATATGGATAAATGAGATTTTTAAAGCACAGGTTTGCACATCTATCATGTCTGCAACTGATAAGGTGAAAAGTAATAATACCATGCTGGATTAGCAGCAGCAAGGACAGCGGTCCTTGCATTCAGCGATGTAGTGATCCCAGCCTTGGCAATGCTAACAGTCTGTTGTTCCATAACTTCATGTATAGCCGTACGATCGGATTCGTCCATCTTGTCAAATTCATCAATGGCACATATGCCCATATCTGCCAACACCTGAAATTTATAATGTTCTTTTATAAAATCCACTTATAACTGGAAACAACTAGTTAAAAGAACATAGATTGTATTAATATAGGAGCTAAAGAAGTAATGTGATGCATGACTTATTTTTGCAAGTATTGTCAACATTTCATGTGTATTTTGCCAGATTTTTTCTAGTTTTCTCAACCTAACATATTCAGCACAATAAGGATGGAAGGAATTGTTGTACTTAAGAAAGGAGGCTTCCATTACCAATGCTCCACCTTCAAGAACCATCTCATTTGTCACTGGATCTTTCTGAACAGCAGCAGTTAGACCAACTCCACTACTTCCTCTGCCAGTAGTGTACACCCCTCTAGGTGCTACATTGATTATGTGTTTAAGGAGCTGACTCTTGGCAACACCAGGATCACCCATCAAACATATATGTAAATCTCCTCTAATCTGCAATTAAATAAAGTTGATATTTAGTAGTTTAATTGTGCACATGTATAGCATATACACAATAAATCAAACAAAATGCAAAATAGGCTTAACCACAGAAAGTATGACAAATAGCATTTGCGTGAGGAAGAGGAAAAAAACTAATTCCATACTTGAATTATAATCACTAATGTCATTGAAATTTTGCAAATGACACCATGCCTTAATCCCTACCAATTCAAATATGTGGTTTTATTTATATACATAGTTCATTACCTTCATTCCATCGTTCAACGTACGATGGGGAGCACCAACAAGGAGAAGAAGCAGTGCTTTTTTAATGTCGTCATGTCCAAATATTTCAGGAGCAAGTGATCGTGCCAATTTATTGTAGATGTCACCATCCTCTGCTAATCGTGCAATCTGCTCTTCTTCATCTCCTCTAAACTCATATCTATGACAGAATAAATCAGTTAAGCGGTTGTTGTTTCCCCCAAACTATTTTAATTAGTTTAACTAGTAGATATGTATTATGTTCAAGCAAGCCAAAATAATATCAGTAATTAGTGTGGGTAAAAAAATGGTGCCAATTATTATCAGTCAAGGTCTGAAAACTAACTTACTCTTCATATTTTTTCTTGAAATGAGTTACAGACATGGCCTCTAAGTAAGTGTCAGCAACTAAGCCCGCACGCATTGCTCGAAAACCAGTGTAAGGTATAGGAAGAAAAATCCCAGATAATTCAACCATATCACCTGGAGCCACCTGACAAGTTACAACAACCATGAGTTAATAAACTGTAGTTAATTAGGCATTAAATTTCTACTTGATAACATATGCAGCAAGTATTAGTTTAATGCCAATTGGCAGGAAATAACCACCTTTCTCGTGAGTTCTCCTCTTAAATGAACAGTCATTGTTCGTGGAATATGGCCTTTGGGGACATGTTCAGCTAATTCTTGAATTTTGGCCTGCAGTATAACCATATCATAAATCTCTTACCATTTTACACTAAAGTAAATAAGAAGTTGTATGAACTATATAGAACAACATGAAAAAAAGTGAATAAATATATTTTGATGACTGAACCAGAGAGCAAACCTCTTGAAATCTCAAAAATTTTGATGCTCTATGTTGAAGGATAACATTCCCCTTTCTTCTATTTATATCACAGCGCTTTGATGGGCATTCAAACAAGGGCATGAAGACTCGAGCAGTTACTTCCTGTTTAGGAAGGGGAGAAAATAACAATGTCAAGGACCTACTGGCATGTAAATTCCAAAATGCTCTAGCCATATCCCACCAAAGAAAATATTAATCCACAACAAGAACCTAACAAGGTTTGATAGATAGTTATAATCCCTTAAATATTGTAGTTCAACATCCTGGCAATCACATCGTGCTGGCAGCAAGAAAATTCAAAAACTGTAATGGACCTTTTTTCGAAATCACACAAAACAAATCTCATGCAATAGTTCTTTTATTTGCTATTTTCTGCATAAAATCTAAGTGTCTAAACTGTGCAGTTCAAGAAGTCATTTCATCAATCACCTGGTAAATTTCAAATCCACAATCCTCGCATGTGTATACAGCTACTTTCATCAATGGTTTAACATCGGAACATCGTATCACAATACCAGAAATTCTTACAAGCTGACCAATGTTCGAAGCTTTAACCTCCCTGATTGTAGAGGGTCGTCCTTTTGAAGATGCTTTAATATAAAGCTCACTGCAATACACTCACGATATCAGATTAGGACTGCCACATAAAAGCTAAGGCATAAACACCATACCGTGTCAGACATTTTTTTACCATCACATAATACTAATGCCCATCGGATTTCCAAACAAAACATACTGAATGAAAAGGAAGGGGGTGAATCTCACTAGTAACGTTTGATTTCAGCAGGCATCTTCTGACGTGGATCGGAACCGTCGGTGCCTTCTGCTCCTTCGTCAGATCTCTGAGTCATCAATATGTCATGATCATCATCTGTGAAGTCCTCGGTGGGCTCCGGCATGAGTTCATCAATTGCATTGGAAAAAATCCCAATATACCTTCGAGTATTATCAGTAACACGGCTCAGAAATTCCTCATCCAGATCTTTGTACTGAAATCCCCAAAGAAGAAAATTAACAGAGTCCATGATTTTGATTAGAATCGTGTGACATAGGAGTAACAAATCTTACATTAAATAAGTCCTCAAGGTCGACCTGGACTGCTCGAGTTTTGTGGTTTGCAACATCTTGCTGAAAACATTTGAGAGAATAAAGGAATCAGGTTAAAGGTCAACAAGAGAAGCATGAAAAAAAAAAAACACACCAGGATGTTCATGTATTTGGCTTCGCCATTGGCGTCTGCAAAGTTGGAAAGGAAATCCTTCGCCAGAGCTGAAGAACAAACATTAGGTTTAATTTAACCAAATCAAAACCCTAAATCTAAAGAAATTTGATCGGGGAGAAGGAAGAAGATAGGGAAAGTTTACCGCAATAACATGTTTACCTGTGTCTGCGTCGAAATTGAGGTCCTTGGTGCTCATGGTGGCGAAGATGGTTACAGAGTGAGAATGAGAGCGAGAAGCGGGAAAATGCGCCAAGGTATTGAGTCTGAGAATTGGGCGCGAAACTATACAAACAAGAAGACAACTTGGCGGGAAAAAGAACAGCTTCTAGGTCTACGATACGCTGCGATCGGGTACACGGTAAGAACACTAGATCCGTCTATCTAGTGGTGAAGTATCATAATGTTCCGCTAGATAAAATATTCATGACTGGAGAGATTCGAACCTGGACTCAAAAGCATAACATGAATTTAATACCTCGAAATTCTTAATATAAAATTAACAAAGAGTGCTAATTTTGTTTAATACTATCATTTTAAATTAATATATAATATTATATATATTATATATTTTTGTTTTTTTATATGAATATTATATAAATTATTATATATTCAAATACACGGTTGTCTAAACTTTGAAGAAACATAATTAATGTAAAATATTAAGTGTTGATGTAAAAGAAAATATAGTGAGTGGCATAATATTTTTTATATAGTAGATTTTAGAAATAATTAATGATATTTTTTCCTTAAAAAATGTGGTTAATGTAGAAACCAAATTTTATTATAAGTTCATGAAATTTTTTAATTTGTGAAATGGATGTTAGTTACGCACCTTCATAAACGATTGTTTCGAAGAAAACAAATTAGTCACATTATTCAATCTCCAAATTAAAAACATAAAGTGAAAAGAAAAATTAACAAGTTATTCATGAATTGATCAGGTTGGAAGGACATGGAATTGATATCATCTGATGAGGTGTGTATGAAGAAGGGGTTGGAAGATGCTAAAGGGATTGGAGAGTAGAAACTAAGAGATCTCTTGTTCTCCTTGCTTTGCCGTCCAATGGTGTCTTATCATTGTCCAATATTCTTTTTGTGCCTTCTGAATCTTACTGAGGGTGAGAATATTGATAAAAAAAAAATATATCGTCTTTATCGGAATAATTGTTCTTAATCTATTTGCATTTGTTACATGTTGTAGATACTTTTTTAGTTGTGTAATACACAAACTTGTCGTAGCATTATTCACTTTCATTCTTTCATCGTTGAAAAGAGAGATATATGAGAAATTTTTTTTATTTCTCCCTTATTCTTTTTTTTTGAAAATATGAATTTTAGTTCAAGTGTTCTTTGTCTATTGGATCTTCTGATTTATTTGAATATGAATTCATTGGGCATTTCTATACTTTTATGTGATTAATTAAAAACCTTACGGCGAGTTTGTTACAAAAATAAGAAAAATAATTATAATGTAAAATAGCGTAGAAGAAGACCACTGTTTTAATGCATCGATCACTAAAACTTATCACTAAAAAACCACTGTTTTAATGTTATACCATTTACTTAGATTACTATTATTCACCAAGAGCAGTAGATATAAGACACAAAATATCTGGTAGCTGTTAAACAACGATTTACTTTTGAAAAGGCGTAACGAAGTAATGTACTGTTTGGATAAAAGTCAGAAAAATAATTTTTGAGAATTTTTTATTAAAAATATAATGATTTTTTCAATAAAAAAACTTTCAGAAATATTTCTAACCTTATATCCAAATATTTCATAATAGTATTAAACTAAAGATCTTAATTAAAAATGTATCAAGCCTACCAATTATCTCAGTAAATTAACGCTGAGATTAACATATCAATCATTTTTTCCCTGCGACTACTTAACTAAAGATGTATCAACCTGCACATATTAATTGACTAATGATTTAGGAAGAAGAAAACTGATATGTCAATCATTTTTTTCCTGTCGTTAATATATCAATAACTTGAAAAAGGCTATATGACAAATTTCTTTGAAAATAAAAAAACATTAATCCATGGGATTTACAGGGTGGACAGCACCAAAAAGAGCAATCCGTATAAGTAATTACTCCCATCTTGCTCATTATCAGATAAGATATTTGTCTTATAATATCGAATCAAGGATAACATATTGCACTCTTCAAAAAATAAGATAACATTTGCAAAACAAAAGATCTCGTGTCTGACTTGACATGACATGCACCTTGGCCTATATATATAGTGCCTACAACATTCTGGTTATAAAGTATAATCTTTATAACTAGTAAGTTATTTTTGCAATCGTATGAATTACTTTAATTTTTATATTCGTTTAAAATATATTTATTTATAAAGTTAAATTTTTATATTAAGACAAATATAAAAATGCAGAAAAAGCAAGAATATTTAAGTAAGAAAAAGATGTAATTTACTATATTATTGCATATATTTTTAAGTTCTTATTTAAAATATTTATAAAAATTAAATGAGAAATTGATGTTTAAAATTTAAAAGGGAATTAAATTATGTTATATTTAATTTTTTTGTAATTTTAAATTGTGAAAAGGGAAGTGACTTTTTTTGTTTTTCTAAAAAGGAAGTGACTGTTTGAGTTGGCTGACAGAAGGATGTCCACACTCCACATTGCTCCAACCTGACTAAAGCGAACTTCGTGTTTTGGGTCGGCCGTACTTTTCAGAACATTAGGCCCACTTTGGCAACTACTTATTCTATGCTATGCTCTATTATTGTTATTTTTTTAATTTACTCTATATTTGGCTCAGTTATTAATCAATAAAAAATATTCGGATACAAAAATGTTAAATGATACATGGCACATAGTGAGAGATTAAAGAAAAACAATATAAATATTATAAGAATAATATGATATGATAAAAAGAGAAAAAGAAATTATCAATGTTAATTAGGATAGGTTTAACATAGCAACTGTAAGTTGTTAAAAATAATTTTATATTATTTCTCAGATTTTCTTATGATATCACATCAAGATTACTAAGACGAAAAGAATGAGAGTGAGTGTTTCGTGTTTTTTTGTTTTTTACTTTATAATTGATGCATGAATGATGATCACCAATGATATTTATTTTTTCACCTTTTGTTGAGTTTCATGAAAATTAAGAATCGACCCGGTTTGATTCGAACAAAACCAAGTCATGTCAATTCAGATTGAAATTTGGAAGGAAGAAAAAAAAATTAAGCTGACTTGACCCGAGCTCCTTCATCCAATTCGGTTTTGGTTCATGCTTGAATCTAACCCAAATTGGCCCATTTCTTAGTCATATGACCACTGATGTTGTGTTCTCTAAAAATTACCGTCAAAAGTACCAACTAAAGATAGAGAAGCTTTCATTGTTGAAAAAAAGCAACTTCCCATGAAGAATGGAAGTTGCCCTTAGGTATCTGTAAAAATAGGTTACTAGAAAACCGTTGCTATTAATTAAATTATATGCATGATCGAAACTTGATCTTATTGTTATGCATGTTTTTAGCTGTGGTTGGAGACGGATTCATAGCAAAGGGTATAACCTTTGAAAATTATGCTGGGCCAAGCAAACGCCAAGCAATGGCCCTAAGGAGTGGTTCTGACTTCTCAGCCTTCTATAAATGCAGCTTCGTTGCCTACCAAGACACTCTCTATGTCCACTCCCTGCGCCAATTCTACCGCGATTGTGACGTTTATGGCACAATCGACTTCATCTTCGGCAATGCAACAACAGTGCTCCAGAACTGCAACTTGTACTCATGCATGCCCAACGAAAACCAAAAGAATGTGTTCACTGCACAAGGAAGAGAAGACGCTAACCAAAACACCGACATTTCCATCTTGAACTGCAAGGTTGCAGCAGCTGCTGATTTAATCCCGGTCAAATCTTAGTTCAAGAACTACTTGGATCGTCCTTGGAAGAGGTATTCGAGAACTGTTTATCTAAATTCTTACATGGAGGATCTGATAGACCCCAAAGGGTGGTTGGAGTGGGATGGCACGTTTGCATTGGATACGTTGTATTATGGAGAGTACAACAATAGGGGTCCCAGTTCAAACACAAGTGCAAGAGTTACATGGCCTGGTTATAGGTTATCAAGAACGCCACTGAGGCAAACCAGTTCACAGTTCCCAATTTCATTCAAGGGAATGAATGGTTGAGTTCCACTGGCATTCCATTCTTCTCTGGTTTGAGTTGAATACGTTATGCTTATTAGTTCCACCGATGCTTTTTGGGTATCCCCATTTAATAAAGTTTAAGATGTTTGTTGTGAAAATGGGATTTAAGGAATGTTATTGTCCCTTGCGACAAAAGCAATAACTAAAATAAAAATGTGTTTTATATCATTTCACCACTTCTCTTCCTTTCCTTTTCCTTCATCATTTTTTAATCACTAGATCGATTAATCTTATATTTCCCTTTTACATATCATTTATGTTGTACTATCTCATGAGATGTGAGAATAATTAAGAGTTTCCACGTAATTATGCATGACAGTGCAAATTTAGGAAACAATTATTTTTCTTCTTCTTCTTGTTACAGGAGAGGTCTGAAGACCAAAGTTGCCAAATGGAAACGTGTATATAGGCTAACTAATAATTAGTAAATAAATATACGCAATAACTAATGTGGCTCGCTAATAATTAAATCAAAGTCAAGTATTTTTAGAGATGTTAATTGTTAAATGACATTAAAAAACAAGGCGTTGGATTAAAGCTTCTTTCAGTTCAGTGAATGAATAAAGAAAAACTGAAAATAAATAAACAGGGGAGGGGGGGCGGCGGGATGCACCATTTAACACTATAATAGGTTTTTTTGCACAATTTTCTTTATAAACGGATTAAACGGATTGGTCAATCCGTATAAGTCTCACGGATTATGTAATCCATATAACCCATACGGATTGGTCAATTCGTATAGGCTATACGGATTACTGAATCCGTACGATACCACCATGCACCACTAACCTCTGCAACAACGACCGTGACTCCGACGACCACCACCACGCTTTAACTCCGACGAAATGAACGCAATGCTGCCAAAAATCACCAATGCACGCTAACGACATCAACTCAGGCGAACGAGCGAACCAAAATCAACGAGAACCGCAACCAAAATGGTGAATCAAAAAACAGCTTAGCTCAAATATATCAGCCAACACTATGAGGGGTATTTTTCAAGTTTTTGAAAAATTAAATGGTGTAGTAGAAAAGCCAACTGGTGTATGAAGTTACACTCATTGGTTAATCATTTTTTGAAGCCCAACAATCTAAATTGGACACTCTCTTACTCTTCCAAGTTGTGTTGTTAGGCCCTTTTCTACTTTCTCATCCACAAAAGTAAGTAGGTCCACCTAATCATAATATATATTCCATGAAAGGGATTAACTTTCTACACCAATCTTTTTTCCAATACACCCAGTATGTATAGTGTAATTCCGATTTTACCCTTCTTGTAATCCGTAAGTTTCATACGGTTTGCCAATCCGTATGAACCTTTACGGATTCATACATCCATTGCCTTACGGATTCACAAAGAGCAAATCCATAATCTGTAAGAGTCTTACGGATTCGTAATCCCTATGAGTTAAAATTTTTTAAAATGATTTTCGAAATAATGGTCCAAGTAGGTGTCGAACTTGTGATCTTCACGATGCTCTAACCAACTGAGCTACTAGACTATTCATGTTCAAAGCTAATTAATATTGTTATATATAACATTAAAATTTTAATGCATATTTAATACACATAAATTTACATAATAATTTTATAAAAATTAATTTTTATCTAATAATATTTTTTTTACATATATAAATTTCTAAAGTACATGAACCTATGATTTTATAAAATTAAATTTTCTAATATATATGAACCTAATATTTTTTATTCAAACCTATGATTTCTAATTAAACCAAGATTTTTATTTTAAATTTATTGTTATAAAATATGCATCATTAGATTAAAAAAGTTATATTATTAGATAAAATCATGATTTAATTATAAAATATATGCATTTTTAGAATAATAAATTTAAAATAAAAGTCATGGTTTAATTAAAAATCATAGGTTTGAATAAAAAATATTAGGTCCATATATATTATAAATTTTAATTTTATAAAATCATAGGTTCATATACTTTAGAAGTTTATATATGTAAAAAAATATTATTAGATAAAAATTAATTGTTATAAAAATTATTATGTAAATTTATGTGTATTAAATATGCATTAAAATTTGTAATGTTATATATAACAATATTAATTAACTTTGAACATTAATGGTCTAGTTGCTCAGTTGGTTAGAGCAATGCATTTTTAATTGGAAGATCACAAGTTTGATACCTGGGCCATTATTTCAAAAATCATTTTAATTTTTTTAACTCATACGGATTACGGATCCGTAAGACTCTTACGGATTACGAATTGGCGATGCCCCATACTGAAATGGTGTTTATAAAGCTTAATTTTAATATATTATTAATGTAAAAAAATATATTACTAATTAGTTAAAAATGTTATTAGTAAAATTTTTAAAATAATTATTATAAACATAATAAACTTATCATATATTATTATATTGGTTTATAATTAAATGATAGTATAATTTTTTTTATATTATCATTGTACATCCTATTTATTGTTGTTAGTATTGTAAATTGATCGTCCTTGTATTTTATAATTAACAATTCTAATATTGGTATGTAAAATTTTAAAATTCAAATATAATAGTAGTAAACATTTATATAAAATATAAATATAAATTAAGAAAAACTTTGATAAATTAAAAGCATTCAACACTGTTTTCTTGAAAAATTGGTGCGCATCACTAGTTCTTCTATAATTACAAAATATTAAAATGTGATAATAAATCAAAATTATAATATATTTGAAAAATATATTTTAGAATAATATAACTTAGATATTAATTTAATTTTTTATATAAAAAATAGACTTAAATATTTTTTGTATAAATAATCTTTACGATATGTTGAAAGGACCTTCGATCAAATTCAACTTTCAAAATTCTATCTTATTGTATTTATCTTTACCGCATTATAATTTGAGCTTTATTGCCTTTAATTTTCTTTATCGTTTTATCTTAATTTATCTTCACTTTCACCAAGCTCTTCCTAAAATAGGTTGGGAATTCCTAAACGAAAAGTAGAATCGCCTTTTGGGTGTCAATCACTTGAATTTATTTTGGAATTGTGTTGAAATAATAGATATCCTTTCGAATAATTTTCACGTGACAACAAAATTACTATTCTTAGTCATTCATGAAAATTATTCCATTAGAATTCTTTATTTCATTAGAATAATTCTTAAGGTCTTTTTTTATCTTCTTTTTATATATAAAGTGTTCTATTGAAAGGGATATTTTCAATAAAATCTTATAATAATTATGTAAGCTTTTTTTTTCCTAAAAGAAATTAAAACCTAAAAAAACTTTTTAACTCAAAAGTTGAAAATATTAACTTAAAAATATAAAAAAATTATATACCAGATTTTTTTAAGTTTAAATAAATGAGTTAAAATTTATGATATGTTGAATTAACTGTAATTGAATCATTACTAAATCAGCAATAATTAATATTTTAATATTATATAACATATCAAATAATAAATTAATATAATGCATTTAAACACACAATACACATAAAAGTTGTCCAATATTCGTAAAAGCAAAAGGAAGCTCAAATTACTTTTTGTCATACTGTATACGTGCTTTATATACAAGTATTTCGTAACATATATATATATATATATATATATATATATATATATATATATATATATGATATTTTATTTGGTTAATTTTTAAAATAAATTGTTTTCATGAAAAATGCTAATATAATTAAACTGATAAATGACTAAAATAGCATTTTTCATCCCATTTTGGTGAAGCCAACCGCAACACTGGTGTACCCATTATTGATCAACAATCAATTTTATCAGTGCACATGCATTTAAATTAACTTATGTTAAAGAAGTAATTACTTTAAAAAAATGCAAGAAAACTAAAAAAGAATATCTTAAAGTAAATGTCACTGTTTGGACTACTAGTGTAGCCACGGAATATAGTTTTAGTATGTGACTGAATGAAAGCTCCCAATCGCTGATTGTATTCCACGTGGCAGTTGAGGACTCTCTGTAGTAACGAGCATGGCCAACCTTAGTGCAGCCAATTCTGGAAAATATCTCTTAAATTTATTTATTTAAGGCTGCTTATTAATATATTGCTAAGGTGGGGTTGCTCGGTAGGGTTGGGGGGGGGGGGGGGGGGGGTGTTAGTGATATGTGCATATTTGATCATAACTTATCCAAGGTGTACATTCTCAATTTCTACAAGATGGTGGTCTATAGTCCATATTCACAGTCTTTACTTGTCCTTCCTAGTGATTCCAAACCCACATAAAAATTATAATTCAGAAGAAAAAAAATGATCAATTTAGTGCCTGTGCCTTTTAGTTATTGTTAGTTGTTGCATTTCATTGCATTATAGTCAAATTGAATCACTTGGTTAGTATATCCACCTAACTACATTCACACTCACAGACCCTGAGACCCAAGAGGCAGCAAAATCAATTTATTTTCTTTTATTTTCACACTATAATTAAGTCAAACACAAGTTAATTAACCATCCATCACATGGATCAATTGACGTTATTTCAACTTAACATGGTCTCAAATTCAATTCTGAATATGTAATCGCGTGAAAAAAGAATTTTATCATTTATAATAGGTCTACTTGACTCGAGCCGGTCTCCAAATCCTAATTAAAATGCTAAGTTCAATTATATACTAAATTTTTGCAAGATCTATAAGTTTGTTTTTGTTTCAAATATTCAGGGGCTATTACAAGTGCAGCACATCCAAAGGTTGTTCAGCCAAAAAGCAAGTAGAGAGATGCAGAACTGATGCTTCAATGCTCATAATCACATATACCTCTACACATAACCATCCATGTCCCACTGCCGTCACCACAAATTCACCCCAACAACCAAAAGAATTATCCGAATCCGAAACTACCCAAGACCTCTCAGCTACCACAAAGGAGGAAGACCAAGAACATAGAGAACTAGAAGAGCAAAGGGATAATAATAAGCCCAGTGATGAAGTTACAAATGAAGAAAATTTTCATTACTTGCAATCTCCAATACGTTGCTCCGGCCAAGACATCATTATAGAACAAGAAGATCCTTACAAACTAAACACGGAGAAAAGCCATGACAGAATGGATCTCCTCTTAGAGGAAGAGCCTCTTTGTTTTGCACAGCTTAAAAACTTGTCTGCTTCCAAAAACGAAGAGCTTGACTTTTTCGATGAGCTTGAGGAGTTACCCATGTCTTCATCTTTCTTGCACTTTACGAGGAACATTTTTTCCGATGAAAGGATTCCCGTTGCCCGTTCTTGATTCAAGTGTTGTTTTCTCGGTGTTTGCTTTGCTAGTGTATGTATTATTTTCATCCATGTTATATATCCATTAATTTCAGCTAGTTTTTCAGTTCGGAATTTTTTCTCTTTCTTTTGTACCCTTTATTATATGATTATATCTTATACTTTTGTTGGTTCACAACCCAGCATAGTTCATCACTTTGGCATAAGCAGAGTTAGTGTGTAGACAAAATGATCAGCTTTTGTAGTTAAAGAATGATGGCTTGGCTTACAATTAATGGTATACAGTTATTTCTATATTGTGCATTAGCTAGGTAGAATATAACAAGTTTTCGTGTAATAAATGATATTCATGATTTTGATACTGGAACTATCTATTGTAACTTCTTTTTTTTTTAGCATCTATTTTTTATTATATGCTGATGTAGAGTAAAAAAATTTAAATACTTTTACTAAATGATTTTAATACTGACATTAATACATAAATATTTCTTAATAAATTTTATATTTTAAATTTTTTATATGTTTGTGAATATACAATAGATGTTAACAAAAGAACATGCAATAATGAAAAAAAGTGTTATACATGAATAGTGTAAAAATATTTATATTGTCATTTAATTACAATTTAATATGATTGATAAATTTATTAATTTTTATGATAATTATTTTTAAAATATTTGATAGTATATTATCATCAAATTCTAATGTTTTACAGTACATACATAAAAAAAAATATTATAAAAAAAAACTTTCGCACAATATTTTTTTAATAAAAAATATTTTTAACAGTTTAAATCATGTACCAATTATGGTAACATTGAACGCCAAAATTAACTTGCGGGAAATTATTTGCGCTTAACCAGTAGATTAATGTATAACTTATGTATGACCAGTAAATTATTTGCGCTTAACCAGGAAATTTAATATAACCAGTAAATTAGCTTGCAACACTCAGCTTAACTCATTTTTTATCCTTAAAATATATATTAAACTTACTTTTTATGCTTTATTACATAAGTTATATTATTTTTTATATTATACTATTTATTTTAATCATAACAAATTCACATTAATTATTTTAGCATATATTTTAAGACATTGACAATGGATTAATATGACAATGCTAATATTCAATAGTATTTAAAAGTATTAAATAATATTACCATACTAGTAATTAATATAACCAATTTATGACATTTTTTAAGTATATATTATTTTATTTTATTTTAAATTTGGTAGAAAATATTTTGGACTTCCATTCCATTTCAATTTCACCATTTTACCTTTCTGCTATTCGCCAAGTTTTTAACCTTTGTACAAATTTATTATTTCTTGTCATTTATGTTCTTGCGCCTTTAATTTCAAAGCACATTATTTGCAAGCTTTATTTTCCAATACTATGCAGTCGTGGAAATTAACTGAATGAATGACTAAAAGTTTCAATAGAATTCTAAAATGAAGATCAAGCAATTGACGTTCAGAGGAGAAATTAGCTCCTCAATTATGGATTCCTAAATTATTAGAGAAAGTGTTTAGTGTTGGTGAAAGAGAAGTGTAAAAACACCATAAAAGAAAACTTAAAAGAAAGTAAGATATAGTCACAGTACTACTACTACAAGATGAAGCAGAGGAACTTCATCTACCTCAAACTCAAGGGAATTGGAAATTCATGTCATCTTGTGTTCTTGCTGAAGGAGGGTTTATGTACACCCAAAGCATAGAGATAGTGATGGAGAGCAATCCAGACCAAAGATAGATGATGGTAGGAACCTTCCCTCTTCTTCCCATGAGACCCTTTGCAAAGGGGTAAAGATGGCACAATACCCAGAAGCTGAAAAACACCCCTCCTACAAGTCTGCTCCATTGTGGAAATGGACTGTACAAAGTCCTGGCTACCCCTACAGCAATAGCAATGGAATTCACAATCATAATAGTAATTGTAGGGACCATTAGAAAGCTCCACTTCACTTCATAAAGATCAGCAAACTCATCATCTCCATCTTCTGGGGTTGCTGACTTTGAGGTCAGAGTGAATGATATGTCCACTCCTGCTATGACCTTCAACAATCCTTGTAAAACAGCAACAAGGTGAGCACTTGTTCCACCAATCAACCAGAACTGTTCATTTCGCCACCAATCATGAAGAGTGATTCCTGACCACTTGATCTCTAGCAGTGCAAGCAAGTACAGTGTAATTGTGATGCTCAGCAATAACGCTAGGAAAGTTGCATTGAGGGATTGGACTATAAACTGTCCCGAAAATAGTGACACTGCTGGTAGAAAGCAATAGACGATCAAAAACATTGAAGTGAAAGGGTACATTCCTACATTGAAATATGCCACCCTCTGCAGGAACTTCATTCTAGGACTTGCCAATAATGCATTGTTCCTTGAGAAGAAAATCTCGACAGAACCTGTTGCCCATCGAAGCACTTGGTGGAGCCAATCTGTCAAATTGATCGGAGCTGTTCCTCTGAAGGCATCCCTTTTGGTCACACAGTACACTGATCTCCAACCCCTATTGTGCATTCTGTAACCAGTGACAACATCTTCTGTAACAGAACCATATATCCACCCCACTTGTTTGCCCCATTCAGCTTTATCCTCATAGAAACAAGATATCACACTTATTGCCTCAGGAAAAGTGGCTGCATCCAATGGCTTGCGAGGCACGGCAAGAGAACCTGCTGGCCTTCCTTGTGTTCCCTTTCCTAGCAAATCTTGAAGCAACCTTCCCTGGTATTCCGCCACAGGAATGGATTCAGCAAGAGACTTCGAGTTCCCAATCCTTCTGGGAAGAAGCAAGGACTCTATGTCTGCATCATCATCATTGTGATCACCATTTTTTGGCACACAAACTTCATCCACTTCCTTTTTTGACACCTTTGGCTTTCTCAAAAACAACTTGATTTTCCTCCAGCCTAACCAGCCATGGTGTTCTGTGGCTCTTGGAGGACTAAATCCATAGAGAGCTGTTCTTCTGAATATGCAACCCGTTCCCACGTACATGGGGCCTTGTAAGCCATCAAGAGCTCTCATGCTCACATCAAAGAACACTGTGTTGTGGTTTGCATATCGGTCACTGGGGTCAATGCCCTCAAACCTTTGAGGGAACTGAACGAAGCATATCCTATCACCACCCCTGTCAAGCATAAAGCACATGCCTTCCCTCATGGCCAAGGAGTTGTAGATATAGTGATCACAGTCGAGATTCAGAATGAATGGTCCATTGGACATGATGGCACTGGTGCGAACAAGAGCATTCATTGCTCCTGCTTTCTTGTTGTGATCATATCCCGGCTTCTTCTCACGCGACACATAAACAAAACAAGCATGGGAAGCCTAATATCAACATCTGTTGTGTCAATCAAGTTCTCCCCATCAGCTTCTGTACCAAATTCTGGTTCTGCATTTGGTGGAGCTAACATTGCCTGCACAAACATCATGAAAAACTCAATATTTCAAGTGTCCTATCTACTGTTCAAGATAGCACAACATTAAAATTCAAATATTAAATTAAATATGTTACACACATACACAAAATTGAGAAGTATTGAAGAATTTACCTGAATTATACCAGCATGGTCCCCTCTTGAGTGGTCTTGTTCTGCTGAAGCCCAAGTTCCTAACCAATGAGAACCTTTGGAAATCCATGTAGCTTTAGGAACTTTAATGGGTTCATAGACATTGGAACCTGCTTCCATCTGTTTCTTCTTGGCTCGTTGCTACTCACGAGCATTGTAAGCATCAGATCCTTGTTTTCTCTGTCATAAAGTCCAACTGGACCTTGTCCTTGTCCTGGAAAAAATCACCCTTCTGCCCAAAATACGCTTCAGGGTTTCGCGGCTCTATGTGGTGCTTTCTACATAAAGGAACCCAAATTCTAGCAAAGCTAGCAGTCTCAGCAAGGGCTTCAAATGTCAACAAAGCTCTACCATCATCAGACAAGTAACAAGCGACCTTCTCCACTGGATAGTCAACTGCAAGGATCGAGAGAATGGTGTTGGCGGTGACAAGAGGAGGTTCCTTTTCAGGGTCTGCCGTGGAAACAAACACGTCAATTCCTGGTAGATCAGACAGGTTTGGAGACTCAAACAGCCGTTTCAGAACAGAGATATAAGTGACTCTGTTCACATGACAGAGCTTAGCAAGCTGATCAAGAATCCACGACAATGCAAACCATAGCTCACAGGTAATTGACATCGCCCACAGCCAAATCGCTTCATGGTTTGGGTGCCTAACCCTCCACGTAAGAAATAAACCCAAGGCAGCAAGACGCAGCAAGAAATAAACCCAAGGCTTCATAGTTTCTAATTCTTTTGTTCAGGTTGCATCTTGCTGCCTTGGGTTTATTTCTTACGTGGAGGGTTAGGCACCCAAACCATGAAACGATTTGGCTGTGGGCGATGTCAATTACCTGTGAGCTATGGTTTGCATTGTCGTGGATTCTTGATCAGCTTGCTAAGCTCTGTCATGTGAACAGAGTCACTGATCTCTCTGTTCTGAAACGGCTGTTTGAGTCTCCAAACCTGCGAAACCCGAAAGGGAGGTCTGATCTACCAGGAATTGACGTGTTTGTTTCCACGGAAGACCCTGAAAAGGAACCTCCTCTTGTCACCGCCAACACCATTCTCTCGATCCTTGCAGTTGACTATAAGGTCGCTTGTTACTTGTCTGATGATGGTGGAGCTTTGTTGACATTTGAAGCCCTTGCTGAGGCTGCTAGCTTTGCTAGAATTTGGGTTCCTTTATGTAGAAAGCACCACATAGAGCCGCGACACCCTGAAGCGTATTTTGGGCAGAAGGGTGATTTTCTCCAGGACAAGGACAAGGTCCGGTTGGACTTTATGACAGAGAAAACAAGCGTGGAGAGGGAGTATGATGAGTTCAAAGTGAGGATAAACTCCTTGCCTGAATCCATAAGGAGAAGATCTGATGCTTACAATGCTCGTGAGGAGCAACGAGCCAAGAAGAAACAGATGGAAGCAGGTTCCAATGTCTATGAACCCATTAAAGTTCCTAAAGCTACATGGATTTCCAAAGGTTCTCATTGGTTAGGAACTTGGGCTTCAGCAGAACAAGACCACTCAAGAGGGGACCATGCTGGTATAATTCAGGTAAATTCTTCAATACTTCTCAATTTTGTGTATGTGCGTAACATATTTAATTTAATATTTGGATTTTAATGTTGTGCTATCTTGAATAGTAGATAGGACACTTGAAATATTGAGTTTTTCATGATGTTTGTGCAAGCAATGTTAGCTCTACCAAATGCAGAACCAGAATTTGGTACAGAAGCTGATGGGGAGAACTTGATTGACACAACATATGTTGATATTAGGCTTCCCATGCTTGTTTTACTATGGAGGAGGAAGCATTGGTTTGATGGGTTTGGTTTCCCAAGCTGTTCATGATGATGGTCGGCATGTCATAGGGCATCACTCTTTTCCTCACCCCTTTTTTTCTTTTTGATTAAGTTTTCTCTTACTCTATTTTCTCCCAAGGATTTTGGGGGAAAGGAGGATCAAGAAATCAGAGCCAATTGTGCTTGTGTTGGTCTCTTTCTCCATTGACACTATTTGTCATGTTATTGTCTCTTGCAGAGTTATTCCTAAGACACTCATGCCTCGAGAGGTATGTCTCTAGTTTTTATTTTTATCTTCTCCAATAAAATTTTGCAAGTTGTCTCTCCCTCTTTTTTTTTTTTTACTTGTTTCTCTTCATCAAAGATCGAGGTCTGAGTTTTGATTTTGTTGTTTCTCCTCTTTCCCCATTGCTTCTGTATTCTATTTCCCACTGGTTATAATTCCTTCCTTGTTCTGTAGCTTTGTTTTCAGTTAAGCCTTCACTACCCCCGGTTCATATATATTTTTTGCCAATTTCAAAGTCTAGTGTATCACAGCTTTGTTGTTAAAAGGTTTAGGTAATCTGGTTTATATGTATTTTTCTTTTGCAAATGAGATCTTTATAGGTACAGCTCTTCTATATAAATCTATATGTCACAATGTCACAACACTATCCTTGAAACTATATAAATCTATCGTGAAAAATTTCATAGCAGCAGAAAGATTGGGTGCCATTGCCATTCCATGGGAGAAATTTTGCTATTTTTAGAACACTAAGTTAAATTGGACTGAATAGCATTTTAAATTTAATCTAACAACACATATGAGAAAGAGTGAGAAAAGATATTTAGATTTGAAGTGACTGACCTATAAGGGCTGATCATCTACGTTGCACGGATACGCCAAAAAAAAAATTTCTAACGCACAAAAAACGGCACTTCACGTATCCAAATTTGGAAGGGTATTTTTGTAAATAAAAAAATTTGCTCTGGTGATAAGGGCACAAAAAACGCACAAAAAAGGGACTTACCTCTTGCTGTTCTGAATCTTCGATCTGTTCCTTCGCCGCTGCTCCTTCGCCGTTGCTCCTCCGTCGTGCTGTCCCTGCTCCACCACCGTGCTGTAGCTGCTCCTCCACCGCGAAAGTCGTAACTTGCGCATCGCTCTCTCTCTCTCTCGCGTGCGCCGCTTCTCCCTCAGCCATTCCCGCAGGTACTCCTCCCTCTACTCTCAGCCCCAAACGAATCTTCTAGTTTTGAAAGCACTACCCATGTTCATTATTTTCTATTTTTTATTTTCTATTTTCTCAGCCCCAAGATTCTTTAGTTAATTCTTCTAGTAACGTATCAGCTGCCTGATAATAGCAGCTGAAACTCTAACCTTCCTAGTCAAAGGTCTCATAGCCAGCTCTCCAAACTCCGGAGGGGGACCGAACTCGCTAGCACCATCTTCAGGCCACACAACGTTTCCATAGCCATAAGTCCCATGCGTCCCATATAGCCATCTGGTGTGGTCAAAGTCAGGGCTGTTTGCGGAGACGGAGGCGCGTGAAATAGGACTGGTTAGACCCAAGCTGCGGCGTCTTCCTCCGGACGACACCCTTGTGGTCACCGGAGAAGAAGGGGGGGACGACGCCGTTTTCACCATGTTACAAGAATAGAATGCAGAAACAAGAATGGGACTAAGATGCCTTCTCCCTCAGTGCTACTTATATAGGGAGTAAGACGTTATACAAAATGACAAAATAACATAACAGAATGCACAGAAATTGGACAGAATAATGGCAGACAATCACAACAGAATTAGTTATGCCGGGTTATAATTCTCTTCGTATCAGTACACCTTTTCATATATAAGCCATAACCCAATTGTTCATCTAGATATCTAATCTCGTGCCCCGTTGTTACGTATACATTTTCATGTTCTTGAAAATGTATTATTATAGCTAAAGATGTTGAAATAGTCATCACAAAGATCAAATTAAGCTAGCAAGCTGTTGGCAAAACCAAACAAGGTGTAATTTATGCGGCAATTATCTTTCATTTTCTTTTTCTTTTTCAGAAGAAACTATGTGCTCAAAGTGTACCTAGAGTTTACCTTAAAAAGAATTAAGTAAAAAGAGGTTACAGCGCACGATAGAATAATCTACTTTGCCAACTCAATTTGCATGCTCAATGTGCACGTATATATTAATTAACATATATGAAAACTGACACTGGGGTTTAAATAATGGCTAGCAGCCTAGATGAACTCGGTTTTTTTGTTGTGTTAAAATATTTTTTTCATCTTCTTTCTTTTATTGATTAATTAATTTAATTAATTTACACCTGGACCAGTGACGTACGCGTTTGTTCTTTATGCTGTGCTTGACTCTTTAGTCTGGACAAAAAAATGTAAACGGGGATTTGAAATGGAAAATGTTACGAAAATGATTGTTCTGTTCAAATAGGAAAATTTCTAATACATGGAATCTTATTCGCAGCTTAATTAGATTTGGACCACCAATATAATAAAAAGTCACGTTGATGATGGCATGTTTGTAAGCAAGTAACAGAACTATCAATTTAGCACTAGTGGTTTTATAGCCTACTTGGCAATGGGCTAGTAATTAATAGTATATGTCGAAAACACTTACTAAGGGATTGCTTAGCTGAATGAAGTGAGAATCCATCCTGTAACAAGCATTACAATTTTGTACGCCGGTGGTATACCTATTCAAATCATTCTAACACTTCTAACTTTTTTTTTTGTTTTTTTATTTTTTATTTTCACATTTTAATTACAAAAATGTCACCTTAATTTTAAGTTGTTTTCTATTTTCAAAATATTTGTATAGAAAATCAAATATTTTTTCTTAAATTTTATGTACAAATTTTTAAACACAGAAAACACAATAAAAATTAATTTGACAATATTGTAATTAAAAATACAAATGAAAATGAAAACAAAATAAATATTCCCTTAAGTTTATATCACAACACATTTTCATATTTTTTATCAACTAAGAATAACGAAAACACAACTTCAATAACATTAAATTAAAAAATAATATAAAATATAAGTCATATTTTAAAATATGACTTTCAGGTACAAAGTCCTTGTGTGTAAAATACTTCACATCTATGTAAATTTCACGTAGCAAGGGCATGGACATGTAATCAATGTCCTAAATGTTCCGGATGCCAAAACTGAAAATTCTTTAAAATATAAATCCAATATTCTTTTGTTTTGTGATAAAAAAAAATAAATAAAAAATAGATGCCTTGATGTAATTGACGTTTAGCAGCGTAGCCTGCAGTACGCAAATGAAGCGTGGGTTTTCCTGGGCCCACACACCGACGAATCCGTAAGAAAATATTGAATTTCATGTGCAGTTGCTGGTCCTTCTCAAACATGGCAATGGAGTGGGACGAGATTTACCAATAGTAGATTCGAATTTAAGTCCTTTTTTTAATTACAGTGATTAAGATATCAAAAAGTATCGGTAATAAATTCTTTAACATATTTTTTATTAGTTAAAATTTATTAAAAATTATAAATCAAGAGAAAGAGTTATTAAACGATAAATGATGCCACACAAATTTATGAATTTTTAATAAATTTTAATTAATAATGAAGAATATATTAACGGTGTATTAGAAAATGTATTTTTTTTTTTAAATGTCATAAAATAAAACAGGTGAAGTAGAAATATCCCTCCAAAAATAGTATGTATACGTTTAAATAATATCCGTCCAGAATTTACATCCACGTGTAATTATTATATATATGTATATAAACTCATTACCTTATTTTTATTAAATTAAAATATTATTTCATATTCTAATTATAAAGGTAAAGTTATCAAACGATCTACCAACAATACCTCTTCTGCTCTTGACTAGCGAACTTAAAAAGAAAAGAAAAACTCACAATAATATTATTACGGTATAAATTTGAAAATGAAAAAGCTAGATAACAATATGAAGGAGTAAGAATTTTTTTATTTTATGATCAGAAGATTGAGTTGATAAAATTATATTTAAGAATTGTGACAGTAAATCCCATAAATCTTAGTGTGATAGTTTTTTTTTTTTTGAGAGGAGGGAATAATAGATTGGATTCCAATCAAACTGTATACTTTAATTTCTTTTTTATAAGAATAGAAGTTTACAAGATTCACACACGTAATCTTTAATTAATTGAGTTAAATTTTTTTATTGTAAATTTTTGTTATAACTAAAAAATGTGCATAATTCTGCAACTACTTTTGAATTAATATAGTTTTTTCACTAATTTGAAAAAAAAATTAAAACTCATAGCAATTTATTAGAACTTCACTTTAATTATCTATTAACATATAATTTTGAATTGTATTACTTGGACTCGACATGTCGCCTATGAGAGTGACCAGTCGAGTAATTTATTTAGGTAGTTGAATAAAAATCTAACTATCTTAAATAAAAAAAAATGGAAAAACTTATCTCCATGCTCTATAGATTTTTAAAAAAAAATGAGATTTTCATCTCTATCTCGAGGATCATTGTCATTATCAATGCTATTTATATAAGGTAATTAAGTTCATTGACCTAGAAAAACTCTTTATATATAGTCTCACCAAGAATAGGTTACTCAACTTTAGCTTTAACTTATTTCTCAACACTTATTTTTTATATTTACAAATTTATATGTCGAAACGTCTTTATATGTATCATAGCATGTTTAAAGACGTAGAAGGAATGAGACTATAATAATTGTTCTGTCATAGTAGAAATATGAACTATTTCAATGTTTAAAGTGAATAATTTGAATTCTAGAAACATTGTAGTACTTTTTCTAATACCATATAATTTGCTCAATAATAACTTACACATACTCACGCTGGTATCTATAAAATATTAAAATACTTATCGAGGTATTTTTGTGTGCATATATTCACTAGATCTAAAACCATAGTTGGTATGAATTATACTTTTTTCATAAAAAAATAATATAATCCTCTTATCTCTTATTTACGTCTCTTGCTCCATAATGTTTTAAAATTCATTTTTTGAGTTCTTTTTTTGTACAACTTGGCCGTGTTTTGATTTTTTTTTATGAAAGATTATATATTAATTATATTTTAATTCAAATAATACATTAAAAAAACAAAACTTTTATAAGAGATCGAAGAAAATAAAAGGTTAAATATATTATTATAAGCTTAATTTTATTATAATAATAATAATTAATCATTATTTTGTTATGTAATTAATTAATCATTATTTGTCCCCAACGTTAAGACCAATCATTTAAAAGTTTCCTGTTAAAATTAGGATGGGACTTTTTGTTATTCATGCTAATCACTTATGGTCCTGTCGGGCCGTCAACTGTTGCTGTGCCCTGCGAAGTAGGTAGTTGGGTAAATGATTACCACTCGTACATATGATACGACTATCTCTACCACCGATGGTTTTTAGTCATAAACATAAGTTGGCATACATGTTATTAAATAAATTTAATTTGCTCGTCAATTAATTTTTTAATTATTAATTTGTTTAGGCGAGCATTTAACTTGTTACGAATTTAATTAAAAAATATTAATTGTTAAAAAAACCTCTTTAAATCATTTGAGAATTTAATTAAAAATTAAATATTATAATATCAAGTCAACAATTTATCGGCCAATGATGTTTTCTTACTAATAGTCAACACTTTGAAAATTGACATTTAAACCAAAATCATTGATTCTAAAAGATTGGGATCAAACGACTCTTTGTTACACATTCTGAAAAAATATTCCTGAATATTATTGATTTCTAGAAATATTATAATTTCATTTTTTATCATATTTTTTAACATTTATATTCTGAAGAGGGGTGAGAAAGCCATATTTTTATTAGAATGCGAGAATTCATTATCTTATACAAATGAAACTTGTTTTTTTACTTAAAATATTTTTAAAATTTAAAATTTATTCTCAATAATATTAAAATGTAATTAAACATATTTTTTTAAAATACCTAAAATGATATTCTCATGTTAGATTCCTATGAATATCATTATTAGAAATATAAAAGATTTCGTGAAATAAACACTCTTTATATTTTTTTTAAGAGGACCGAAATATGAGAACTAAATAAAATCCAAAAATTAGAACTATAATTTAACCTAACTTTCATTTAAGTTTTTTTTTTAAGTTAAGTAAGATAAGTTTATTATTTATCAATGAAATAGAGATTGTAAAACTAAACATTCAAAGTTAACATTAATAATACCCTGTGAAAAGCACCTAACTCAATTGATTTTAGAGTTTAAAAAAGTGACTTTCTCACGTTTGACTTGGGATAAGAATTAGTTTGTCAATCATTTGGCCACATTAGCTATAATGACTCTATAATGACTAATTAAGTTGAATATCCATGTGTAATATCCAACATATCCAAGTACAGATGCTAGACAGGTCAATGCTTTTCAAAATAAAAGAATCTAAATTATCGTATAAAAACTATTTTAAAAAAAAAATGCATTTTTTACAAAAAGAAGTTAAAACAAACAAATCCAAATTATCGTATAAAAAATAATCTACAAATCTTATTAAATCCTTTTTTTTCCATTTTGAAATCTATTTCATTGATTAAATTATTCAATTTAGTTTCTTTATTATTAAAATGTTCAGTGTGATCTTTCTGTCAACTTGTAAGTACATTGTTAGTATTTCACACTTTGCAACCGTTTTGAATTGCAATTTTGATGGTTTCAAATTATGTACATATTTAAAAGTATTTAATTTTAACTGACAAGTTTTAACTGTCACCGTAAAAAAGTATTTTATTAAAAATTTAAAAATTATAATAAAATATAATTTATTAAACTTTTTAAAATAAATTTAAAGTTCTAAAAAAATTATTTTTTAATATTTAAAACATGATCATAAATAGATATAATTAAATTTTATTTATCAAATTTTATAAAAAAAATATACCAATTTAATATTTTCAACTTATATAATGTTTATAAAAATAAAAATAAAAATTTTAACATAACAATGTAAAATTGATAATAATAATATTAATAAAATAAAAAAAATAAAAAAAATAATTATTATATTATTATTAATATAAAATTTTAAAAATAAAATTATTATTATATAAGTAAAAATTATTAAATTATTATTTTTATTATAATTTTTAATATTTTCTTTTCTTTTTATCTATTTATACAACATTAATCTTCACTTGTTCTAGTCCGCACAATAATTTTTAAAAAATACTATATATTATAAATACTTAAAAATAAAAATTAAGAAACAAAAAGTATATATTTATAAAACTAAAAAAAAATTACTATATTTACATGAAAAAAATAACATATTATTATGGTACCAATATGTTATTGGTCCAAATAACACTAAATTTAGATTTTTTAAGATATTAGATTTAACTTTTATAAATAAAAAATATAATGAAGAGAGAAAATTTTATTAAAATCGAATTCTCTCATCAAAATTAGTTATCAATTGGTACATATTTTGTAGCATGACGGTGAAAAAAAAAATTAACACAATGTTTAATTTAATTATAAAACAACGACAGGAACCAAATTGATACGAAGACGATTTTTCTTTAATAACCGTATTTATTTATATTTTATTTTTTTTGTTTTTTTAAATTAAAATACAAACGAAAACGGTTATTAAGAAAAAATTGTCATTGTATGTTGACATACGATGACGATTTTTCTTTAATAACCGTCTTTGTTTGTATTTTTTTTTGTTTTTTTTTTAATTAAACACTTACGAAGACGGTTATTAAGGAAAAACCGTCATCGTATGTCAAAACTAAGACAGTTTTTTATAACCGTCGTCGAAAGTACCCATTTTCAACGACACGCACAACAATGACGATTCAACAACCGTCATCGTATGCCCTAAATAACCGTCGTCGTATGCCTCTGTGTAGTACTAGAAGAAGTATCAATGCATTAAGTAAATGGTATAACATAAAAACAATGATTTTTAAAGTTTTTAGTATACAAATTAACTTAGGAATTAGGGCTTTTTTTGTCCCAGTAGTTATTATATAACTTAGGAATTAGGATTGTAGATTACTCGAGCCAACAAAAAACAATTGTGCAATTGGGTATCAATTTTTGTCTTTCTTTTAACTAATTTATATCATTTGAAAAAATTGATTAATATAGTTAATTATATTAAATTTATTAATAATTTATATTATTTTATTAAAATTATCCTTGAAGATATTGAGATTCAATATCTCTCTCTTTTTACTTAATCACTTTCTCACCTAATTAATGAATACATGCTAATCTTCTTATCTGATTTTTATGAAAGAGATAATAAGATTATAATTTTAATACATAACATTTATTGTAAATTAACTAAAGACATTTAAGTAAAAAAAATAATACAAAAGGTAATTTCAAAAAAACTTATAAAAAAGACAAATAAAATTTAAAAAATCTTATATTTAAAAATCCAGGTAGTATTATATACTATTACTTTAAAATAGTATATTGATATTAGTAATAATCACTATTGATTGTTTTATTTCAAAATTCGAATGTGAACAGATACATGCACTATTATCTAAATTAAGAAAATAAAAAGGTAAATATACTTATTTTAATTATTAAAATTAGATGATTGAACATAAGTGTATAATGTGATGGAGATAAGATTGAATTATTTGAGTAATATTTGAATTAAATTATTAACGAAAATAATTATTGAACATGTTTTATTTACCTCTATATCAAATTCTAGATTAGTTTAATCCTTCTTTTCCGATGAATTGAAAGATTAAGACAAAAACTTATTGCCTATAAAATAGTATCTAAAAGAATAGAATTAATTAAAATTTCATTTGTTTGATTTTTATATATAATGGATAGGATATTTTAAAAAAATTATATATAGAATTGCTTCTTTGATTTTTTAGTTGAATCATTTTTCTTCCGGTCTTTGCATTTTTTAAGAACTTGAAGTAGTTTCTAGCTTTGTATCATTTTTGTAAATAGTTTGGTACAATTATTTATTTTAGTATGATCTAATCAAAGCTTAATCTAGGCGGAGTCTGAAAATGCTACTAAAAACTTGGAAAAATCAAACTTTCATTGGATTTGGACTTTATTTTAGAGACTTTAATAAGTTTTTGGGTTTGAACTGCTATAGTTTATAATCTGCATTATACGTCGAGTAAATACTTTTCTTTTATCTTAATTTATCTGTAAGTTTCATCTTTTTAACTATTTATCTTTTTCACTCTATACATTTGATTCATATTTTTAAATTGAATTTCCATTTTTTCAAAAAATCTACCAATAATAAAAATTAATATTGTATCAAAATATAAATGTTTATGTAAATTTAAAATAAAAAAATTTGTTTACTATAAATTAAAATAAAATATATTTATATATTTAAAACATTTATTTGCTATAATATTTTTATCAACTTGTCAACAGAGGTAAAAGGTGGACCAAACGATTAATATAGAGTATATTTTTTCATTAATTATATTATCTGGAGTTGATTTTGAATTGATATTAAAAATGGAATAAGTCGTAATATATATTACTAATTTTGAATTAAAAGTCGTATTACGACTTTTATTTTTTTAACTAAAATTATAAAATATTTTATAACTTCAATTAACTTTTTTTAAAAATTTATAACTTTAAAATTGTAGGAAAATTTTTATTTTTTTAATTAAGATCGTAAAATATTTTACAATTTCAGTTTGATTTTATTTTTTCCTTACAAACTTTAAAGTTATAAAATAATTAACTTTATGATTTTAAAGTTATAAAATATTTTTTTACATTAATATTTGAAGAAAAAAACAAATTTTATCATTTTTAATATTAAAAAATATTTTACAATTTCAAAGTCCTAAAACAAAATTTATGACTTTCAAATCATAAAATTTTTTAAAAAAATTTAATTAAAGTCATCATAAAATTCAGTTAAAAAATAAAAAAATTATATGACTTTAAATTCATAAATTAGAAAAAATAAAATTATAAAATATTTTATGAATTTAACTAAAAATAAAAATTAAATCATAATATCAATTATAACTTTTAATTTAAAAGTTATAATAAATATTTTTTTTTCAATATTAATTCAAAATTCACACTACATAATAATTAATGAAAAAATATGTCTTATATTAATCGTCTTGCCATAAAAAGCACATGTTGTGGTGGAATAAAACTGTCGTCATTGCCTACGCCAGCCAGCAGTGACGCGGTCGTTTCAATCCCTCAAAATTGGCTTTGATTGAAATTTTCCCTTTTAATAATTAATACTAATAATAATCAATCCCCTGCCAACCTTACTTTTTTTTTTTTTCTATAAAAGCTAATCTTAGCCTCTATTATCACCTTCTTTACCATAGCCTTTTCTTTTTCTTCTCTTCCCCCTGCTAATTCCCTTTTCCCCCATTTTTTCTTCTTTAATCCCTCGCCTAGCTTCAGAAAATTAGATCTGCTTCAGATCTAGGGTTTCCCTGTCCCAAATCACTTGTTCGTTGAGTTTGATTTTGTGGATGAAAGCATAGGGATAGGGCTTTTGCCAACTTCTCCAATGTTTCTCGAAATTATATGACCATGCGTCGAATTCGTATGTTGCACTCCTTCTCCGTCGTGTTCCTCTACTGGTTCTACGTTTTCTCATGAACTCCCTCTCAATTCCGTAATTAATTAGATCGATCTCCTTCCGTAGTTAATCCTTGTGTCTTTTTCAATAATTAATTAGATCTGCGTCTCCTATTTCCTTTTTTGTTTTGTTCTGTTATCAAAATCAAATAAAAAATCTCCTTCTCGGAAATGGCGTCGTCAATCCAACAACAACGCTCGACTGCAACAAGTTCTGGATCTGAAGGAGGAGGAGATCCGCAAATGATCGACGAGAGGAAGCGGAAGAGGATGCTGTCGAACCGCGAGTCGGCGCGGCGATCGCGGATGAGGAAGCAGAAACAGCTGGAGGATTTGACCGATGAAGTTAGCAGATTGCAAGGCGCGAACAAGAAGCTGGCGGAGAACATAAAGGCAAAGGAAGAAGCATGCGTCGAGAACGAAGCCGCGAACAGCATTCTGAGGGCTCAGACAATGGAACTGGCCGATCGATTGCGCTTCTTGAACTCCATCCTTGAGATCGCTGAAGAGGTCGAAGGATTATCCGTTGAGATTCCCGAGATTCCAGATCCTCTTCTCAAGCCCTGGCAGATTCCTCATCCCATACAACCGATTATGGCCAGCGCAAACATGTTTCTGCGTTGATGATTCCTTTTGCTCTTTCTCTTTGAGGATTTTAGTTTAATTAGTGTGGTAACTTTCTCTGTTATGTGTATTATTACTATAAGTGTTATCTGTCTTGTGTCAAAAATATCGTGTGGTCCGCAATGCATTGGGTTCCTGAGAGAGAGATGAATGTGAGGTACAGGTACAGGGTGTTGATGGCTGGTAGTGGCAGTGTCCCTTTGTGCGACTTGTAATCATTTTTAAATAGTCGTGTTTTATTTTAATTAAAAGCAATCATCTGCATCGGTGGTTGTTTTATTTTTATTTTTAATTAAAACGTAATCAACTAATCATCGTTATCCTAAGCATTTGTGCAAAGTCGCGCATCGTTGCGTGCTTTTGTTAATAAAAAATATTATTTTTAATTATTATGTTTTTCATTACAAATAAAAAACTAAAAACTCTCGTGGGAGATAAGATCGTTCTCTTAAAAATTATAAATTTTGTAATAATTATTTTGAAAATTGTATTTAAGATAATTTTTATATTCACAATTAATGAAAATTAAACTATGAATATAATCATAAGAGTGAACTACAATCTATTCTCTTCGTAAACGTAAACATTACGTTGATTTTTCTTATGTTAAAATTAATTAATATTATTAAAAATAATAAATAAATTACACTTTCTCTTTCAATAACTATTTTAAAAATCAAATTGATCGTCAACTTGGTTAAAGTATTGGATTGATGGGTTACAGTAGATCAATAGTTGAACTACCTAAACTTATGCAAGTAACATAAAACTTATTGTCCTTTCAAGCTTGCATGTTTTTAAAAAGTTATATGCAGACTGTTTCACCGGTTCAATCACAAAATTGTTCAGATCATATTGGTTTAAATGGAGTCAAATGTATACTAGATTTGACTAGTGATTCATATCACGATGAAAATAGATAAGATCCTATGTTACTCATTTTTATAATCATGCTTAAAAAAAATAACAGTATCCGATTTTATATGTGTGTAAGTAATAATTTTAATTCTATTTTTTAAGGTATTTATATATTCATATTTAAACTCTTGATCCTCACTTTAACTATATATAAAACTAATAAATTAATATAAAAATTATTATAAGTAAATTAAAAGTTTACTTTCAAGTAATTCAAAGATAACATTAAAAGTATTAATGTCTATGTCTAATCTTATATATAAGAAATAATTATTTAGTTCATTAAGATCAATATAAATGATTAGATTAATTAATTTGTCATAAATTTTAATTTTATTACAACATTATTCATAATATTATATGGTTTAAGAAGTGATTATTTTTAAAGATAATTTTTTAACCAATGACTATATATTATTTTGTTGAAAGCTTAATTAATGTACCCATTTTCATATAGAAATAAATGTATATCATCAATAGACTTCGAAATTAATTAGGAGTAAAAATAAAACTTAACAATAAAACATTCTTATATTTCTTATAATTAGAACAAAAATTGTTACCTTTTATTTTTTTATATATAGGATCGAGTATAAAAAATAAACAAACATAATATTGATTTATTTAAATTTAAGTCATAAATAAATAACATTATAAATATAATCATCTAATATTATAAAGACAAGTCATTAAATAGATACAAATTATATTACTATTTTTAAGTGTCAAACTATATAAAATATAGATTCACAATTGAAAATCTATCTTAAAAGAACTTGCAAATAAATTTATAAATTTATATATAAAAATAAATAATAGTTTAATATTCAAATGAAACAAAATTATATATATACTCTCTGTTAAATTGTTATGTTAATAACAAAATTTAAAATATATGATATATTTTTTTATAAAAAAGTATATATATAATATAAATAATTTATTTAAATAACATATCTTATTTATATATATATATATATATACATGGGGGATGGAAAGACGTGGATATATAGTATCCGTTCCATCCTAAAAAAAAGTACAAGTAAAAACGAGAGTAATTTTTCTTTCCACTTAGGATACTCCTAAGATTCGACTCTATTTTTACATCCCTATGCCAGTTATACACTTATACCACCAGTTTTTGACTGGTTAAGCAATCTCAGTTTTTAAAACTATGAGTTTTATAAATGATCAAAATAAATTATGAGTATTGCATTACTATTACATGTTATATTATATTGATATGAATTTATAATTATATATTATATACAAATATATTAAATATATATGATAAGTGAATTTTAAAAATTTAAATTATAAATGCCTAATGTGTGTTAAAGAACGTTAATCAAATTGTAATTCAAAATGATATAATAATAATATAATTCTATTGTGCTAAAATTATGAAAATAAAAATAAATTATAAATATAAACATAATAAGCATTTAAAAATTATTGTTTCATATTATATATTTTGATATAAATGGATTGGGCAATATAATATTCATTTATATCAAGAGATAGCATGCAATGTTCTCTAATAATAATAGATAAATTTACTAATTTTAACAACATTTTGTTTAATTTATAGGCATTAATTTTTTTTAATCATGAATTATCCAATGAACTTATTAATGATTTAATTGATTTGTTCCAAAGTTTGTGAAGATTAATGCAGCCATTTTGAATAAATGGGTGGCTCAGTTTCGTGATATTGTTAGTTGTGACTTGCGATGGATATAGGTAGGGTATACAACTAGTTATAAATTTGTTGGGAGTGCTAGAAGTCGAATTTGACCTTTTGGATCTTAGTAGTATTTTTAGTATCATCATTTAAATTCATTTGTATTTTTTAAGAAAATAAATTAATTTAATTAATCATATTAAATCTGTCAAATAATTATATGATAATTTTAAATTTATCGTTTTCTTATTTCTTTATTCACTTAATTAGTTTTTACTAACTTTTAAAGAAAAATAATTAAGAAATGATATATATAAAAATAACAATTAATACATCTAAAAGAAAATCTTATAAAATTAAAAAAATTAAAAAACAGTTATATAATTAGGGACATCAAAATATCTAGGACTATAAGCTTTGAGCTTATATGAACAAATTATTTTATGGGCAAGTTGAAATATTTAATGCTCATAAATGAATTTTAAGAAAGTAATAAATACTGCTTGAATTTTTAATGCATGAAATATTTAATGCTCATAAATGAATTTTAAGAAATTAAAGATTTGTTGCGGAATGCTATCCTGCGCCCAAAGACCCAAACCCTCCTTCCATTTTTAAGCATCCATTGATTATGTTTACAACACTGTTTTACTTGGAATATAATAAATCCTTAAAACTCAGCTATAATTATCATATGGCTTTGATGTAACTCATGATCATTTCAGTATTTCCTACCCTTCCCTGTTGTATATCCCTATGGAGAATTATTTATATTTAAGTTTTAAAAATAAAACAAATAATTGTTTTGTTTATGTTGTCAAAAAGTAAAAAAAAATTAAAAATTAAAACAATCAATTCTTTTATAAAAAAATATGTTAAATGCGAAATGAATATAAAATTATAAATAAATTTTATAAAGTTTAACAGCATTTTACTTATGGAAATGACAAGTGGTATAAAGATTCGTTATGAATTGAAATACCAACGATAACAATGGATGAATTAGTTCATTTTCCGCACATCTAATGAATCTGGATTGAAAGATGGTTTTAATTGGTAATTTTCAAATTCATGATAATTTGTATTAAAGAAATCGTATTAGATTGAACTGCTTAGTTATTTATACAATTTATGAGTAATTTTTATTATAAATTTGTTACATACGAGCATTTATTAATTATATGACGAAGCTTAGAGCATAATAATTATTTATTTCTAAATTTAGGGCAACTTTATCCATGTTACTAAATAGCTATTGTTAAATTACTTACTTCAAATCATTAAAGACATACGTATATCTGTTTTTCAATTTTGTTAGTGCTGCTTCCATAAATATTTTTCTTTTAATTTACTTTTTCCTCTTTAACCAAAAAATAAGCTACTTACAATTTAGTGAAGGTTAACGCTGTCCATTTGGATAAATGTACGCGACAATTTTATGACATCGCAACTTCACACATTATGAATTATCAGACAACTTATCAAAACTCGATGGGACTATGATTATGATGGATCAGATTTGACTTGGGGTTAATCTTATAATTAATGTACTTACTAAACTTAACTTATGGGCTTTCAATTTTTATGTACACATTATTTTTTTATGAAATTGAGGGCAAAATAGCAATAAAAAATAATTCTGATTTTTTTTTTAATTTTGAAATTTATAACTCCTCAACCAAGGAAATATACTTTTTATATAAATAAGTTTGTTTATCAATAATTATCTTTTTGAAAAATAATAATAATAGCTTAATTTATAAGTATTGTAAAAAAATATGCGAAGAGTATTTAATATGTTCTATTAAATGGTTTTAACTATTGTAAAGTCAGTATTATATATTTTTATATTTTTTATTATAGCAAATATTTCATTAATATAATATATCCTTGTCTCTTTAATTAGTACAAATAAATGTTTGTAATTGTTTAAAGAAAATTACATGTTTTTATTTTTAAAATTTACAATGTTGTACCTTTAATTAAATGTTTTATGTTTATATTCGATAATAACATATATGGAATTGTCTTAATTTAATCAATGATCGTGAGTTTAAATTTAAATATGTTAATTGAGTTATATTTTAGAGAAAGAATGGCCAGAAAATGCAAATGCTTTATTTGATCATCTTTTAATTGTTATTAGATTTTTTTACTAACTTAAATATAAGGGCATTTCCAATATTTACACCAGTTAATACGTTTAATAATTTATATTTTTTCACACTTCTTCAAAATGATATAAAGTTTAATTTTCATGTATTATTGGTATAAAATTTTATCTTCTATTATTTAGTTAGAAGTCATTATATAAGTATGATTTGTAAATTATTTTCATCATACATCATAATACATGATTAAATAATAGTGTTAAAGCATATTTAAATTAAATTCTAACAACACATTATATTCATTACCAAAAGAGTTTAGTTTAATTGATTAAACAAGATGCATGCATTATTTAAATTTTTTTATATCCGTCTTCAATTTTTATGAATAAAAAATAATATATCATATTTATTACTTTAACTCAATCATTTTCCCCTTCAAACTCAGGGACTTTAAAAAATTTCTTAAATAAACTCTACAATCTATCCTATTTGTTTATGTTTCATAAATCATCTATTATTCTTATTGTGGTTCTTATTGTTATAACCATGATATGTAAAAAATAAAACAAAATACAATATAAGAAGTTAACTTTTAATTTAACAATTTTAGTAATTCCTTCCAAGGTTCCTGCAAAATTATTAAGGGACTAGTTTGAAGACATATATATGCATGCCGTAGAGGGAAGGTGTTACTTGTATGAAGTGTCGCTTATACCTTCCTTCATCGATGATGAGTTGCACGACCAAGCTTAGTTTCTTCGCAAAATATTATAGTGTCAATGGCAATAATTTTCAAAATTATTTCCAAGTTGGCTGGCGGGTATAGATAAGCATCAGCGCCAATGTATATCACAAACCAATTATTTTTTTGTTGGAAATTAAGAGATAATAAACCAATTATATAGCATGCTTATCGTATATAATTTAAAATGTTTGTCTGATAATCAGGATCATGATAAGATAAATATAATAAAAAACCAAAATAAAATATAGAAAATAATATAACAACATTATAAAGGAGTATGATAGATATAACAATATAAACTATATATAAATAATAAAATTATTCTTTATAAATATGATAACAGTAGCAGCAGTAGACTGTAGTAAATTAGTAATAAAACTTTAATTCAAGGGGGGAAGGAGGTATTGTATAAATATGGTAACAATTACAGTGGAAGTGACACGGTGGAAAGCAAATAGTTTGTATACAACAACAAAAATTTGTTTTTACATAGTAAATTATGAAAAAATATATATGTACGAAGCTAAAAGGGGGGTAAAAAGACTGATGGAATACTTGGGAGTTATTTGGGATAACATATTTAGGAGAAATAAGTTGTTGGAAAACATCAAAAGCTTCTCCGGTATAGATGCATGAAAAACAACTTTTTTAATTACAAACATTATTTCTTAATGTCAGTCCTTACACTTATCACAAATGTTATTTTGTTCAAACATTATTTCTCCGGAATAGATGCATGAAAAATAGTTGACTTTCATTGTGAATTTTGTGTGTTTCTCTAAGTAAACACTATGATGAGTTACAAGATACTAAAATAATTGAAATAACTCAGTGGTTAAAAATTGGTGAACTTGAAAATAAAAAAAAATTGACACTTTAAAACGAGTTAAAAATATTTGTTGGAGCTCACATTTTTATTCTATTTGTATTTTATTGCATGATAAAATAATTATTACGTAACTTGTTTGATTTTAAAAAAACTATAGTTAATGGATGAACTTATTTTGAGAGGGGAAATGTTGATGCCGTTTATAAATAAGCATAGTTAAGCGGTTGCAACAATTAAACACAGATTTAGTGAACAAACAATAAAAACTTTTAATTTAACTTCTGTTTTAATTCTTAAGGATATTTACAGAGTTTTTAACATTAAGGTATCTGTATTCTTCTGAACAAATTCTGCCATACATGCTGTCAAGAATCAGATTCCCATTAACATGCTGAAAAAAAATTAATCATTTACTAATTAGTCCACATATTAGGTTTAACTTTAAAATCAAACAATTAAATACTAAATAATAAAGTAAAAAACTAAATAAATTTGGTGGAATAATTTTCCTATTCTAAACTGATTGAAATTAAAAAAATAAAATCAAAAGAAGATCCGTTCTCAATTAAAATTCTTACCATGAAGTTGAAATTCATGATTTATTTCTCAATTAAAATTCTTACCATGAAGATGCAATGATTATTACTTGCAAGTTACAGATGCGAATGCAATGCTTATGCAACAAAGAAACCAACATATTAGCAATAACCAGTTTTTCATTACAAAACAGCTGAATAATAAAAAAACAGATTACGCAAAAGTGTGGTAATCACGGTGCCACTGGGTAGATCAACACTTTCACGCAATCGATATCTCATATCTGTTTCGTAAATTAATTTGATCCAACCTCAGTTAGCATGTTCTTTAGCATCCAATTCACAACATAAGAAAAAAAAAACTAGTGCATAATTTGGCTTTGATTTAACATAAGTAACCATGAAACTACGAGTGGCTATGGATTATGCTTTGATATATCATGAAACTGAATAGTCTCACGTACGAACGAAGCATGCATCCTCAGTCTTCGAAAGTTTTGCACTCAATGGTCTCCGGGTTGTCCTTGCAGTAGTTCTCGAGCGGGTCGGAGTCCTTTTCCTTGTCCCTGGCGTGGCTCGCCGCCGCGCTCAGCTCCTCCACCTCGTCCCACGCCGCCACGCACTCGCCGCTGGTTGGATCACCGGCGCACGCCTCCTGCGCGTTCTTTATGCTCTCCTCCACCTTCTCCGATATGCGCTCCGGCGCAGCGCGAACGGGTCGGATCCTCATCACGCGACCCAAGTTGATACTAGCCGGTCGCATTGCTTGGCTCGGTGGAAGTGAGAACTTTACAGCATGCGCGTTTTGCGGTGAGCCTGATGCGTTGAACAAAACCCTAGGGCATGAAAGGCTCACACCAGTCATAGTTGCCATTCTCTGATTCTTCTCTTGGGTTCTGCTTCTGTTTCTGTAGAGGGTGAGGTCTAAAGAGTAGATTGGATTGGAATAGGAAGATTATAGCTGTGCCTGTTGCCCAGGATTTCTGTACACATATTTCTTATCGGGTTTCGACCAATTGTTGTCTACCAAGTAGAATCCACAGTATAAGATATATTTTTGTCAGAAATTATCTTTTTAATAATAATAATAATAATAAAAAACACAGAGAGAATAATTATTGGTGTACTATTGGAGGAATCAAGGTTATTTATATTTAGGATCTTTATACGGTAAGTTTTTTTTTTTTTTTATCTCTATAGCAACTCGAATGTTCTGTCCAACTATCTGAGTTATATCTTTCATATTTCAATAAGTAAAGTCATAATAATATGTCGTGAGAAATAACAAATATAAAAGTTATATTAATAATAATAATAATAATATATTTATAAGAAAATAAATTATACGGACAATGCCTAATTATTATATTTCATATTTTATATATTTTTTACTTTTAAGAATGAAATACTTACTCAAAAAATACAGTAAGGGTAAGAGAAAGATAACTAGTCCCAATAATTCTAAGGATGAATTTGAAAAATAATACAAATTACTAATAATTTTAATGTTATTAACTTATTGAAGAATATGAATTAATAAAGAGAATTTATATTTAAAAACAAATTATCTTTTATATTTTTTATAGTGTCAATCAACATAACAAATGTTCATTTATAATTTTTCTTTGAGTAGACCTGATTTAGATATTTTAAGTAAGGGATTTATAGATGAAAAAATATGATTAGAAGTGAAAATACTATTATAGATGACCAATTAAGTTTTTGGTAAAAATTAATGATCCACAAAAATCAAAACTGATGATATTTTTCACCAACAGCGTACTGAACAGAAAACAAACTAAATCCTAAATTGTGATGATTTATTAGCAAATATTTTTGGTACGTAAAATTGGTATTGGCAGTGGAGACTGTGGAGTACTTAGCTTAGCAACAGTGATAGAGGATATACCGAGACCAAGATAGAAAAAATATCACGCAGCAATCGAATTTTTAATTTTATCAGATGATGCGACTTCACAAACTGTATCATCGCTTTACTCTTCTTCCCTTTTTGCTCCCTTCCAATTCCTCTCTTCTTCCTCTCGCTCCTCCGTTGCGCCTCACGTTCCGTCACCGAACCGCTGCCAACTTCGCTTCCATGGCTTCCTCGCGGTTGCGCAATTTAGCACCTCTTGCCGCTGCACCCGCTGAAGACGCCGCGGCTGCCTCCATTTCTTCTTCTGCCAACGCCGCTGCTTCCGCTGATTACGATGGTTAGCTCAACACGCATTTCTTCACTACTGTTTTTTACGGTTATCCAGCAAAATTATGTTCAGCTTGTTTTTTCTTTCTTTCTTACTCAGCGTTTCGATTCCGGAATCGTTGTGTATTGATGCTCTTATTAATCTTTTAACGCATGTTCACGCGATTGATCGATCACATAGTGATAGAGTAAAATTTCAGCTCCATGATTTTTGTTCTAGTTCACTCAATTATCTTTCTGATACTGTGAAAATACGAAAATATCATCACTATCACCGTAATTGAATAACCGATTGTTAATACACTATTAATTGTATCAGTGAACTTATTTTGCAAATCTTTTGCAGCTAGTGAAATATTGTGTTTAATTCGATGATTTGTCACCTTTTTCACTGATAGACTGATAGTATAGTGTTTTACAAAAACAATGCTAAAGTTTGAGCTACTGATGATTAGTTTGGCATATGAAGCGAATAGATTCACTTCATTTTCGGTCATATAATCCTTGTTGCTTATTGTTATGATTATGCCAAGAAAACATCCATGTGCAGAAGAAGAAAAACTAGCAGAAACAGAGTGTAATCGACATGAACAAGCAAGAGAGAAAAAAGGAGAAGAGAAAAACTCAAAAGGATTTACGTGGTTCACTCAATTTGAGCTACATCCACGGGCAACAACTTCTATTTGATTAACCAAATGGTGTTTTTCCGTAATACAAAGAGGTGCTATGATGCCTTTTATAGCAACTGGAAACAAGAAGAACCAGTAGTGGAATAAAAAAATAACAAAGCTAATAAGAGCCTCTTCACATATCTAATTACACCACTAACATTATAGCTTGAGATACAAGGCATATTTCACAATGTATTGGCGGCTCAGTCACATAGTATTTTGAGCTTCTGATTGGACTAGAGCATGGACATAGTTGTAAAATGCATATTCACATCTATATTATTTTATGTTAATAATTCAGGTGTGTAATAAATTAAAAAATACACATGCTTGTGACAAAAAGGAGATTTTACAAGAATTATGTGAATTCGGATTTCTAGTATGAAAATATAAATTGTTTGGATTGCTTTACTGTTTCTAGTTGCTGACCTTTATTTTGATTGACCAATGCTAGATGAGTCAACTGTAGGAGTAAGGTATCGCGTCCCTCCATCTGTGATCAGTGATATTGTTGATGCTCCACCTGTACCTGCATTGTCATTTTCACCACTTAGGGACAAAATTATTTTTCTCAAGCGAAGAGCTTTACCTCCACTGGCAGAAATAGCAAGGCCGGAGGAAAAGTTGGCTGGTATACGTATTGATGGAAAGTGCAATACTAGGAGTCGCATGTCATTCTACACTGGTATAGGGATCCATCAAATTCTTCCTGATGGTACATTAGGGCCAGAGACTGAAGTGTCTGGTTTCCCCATTGGTGCTAAAATAAATTTTGTTTCTTGGTCTCCTGATGGTTGTCATTTGTCCTTTAGCACTCGTGTGAATGAGGAGGACAATGATAGCAGTAAACTCACAGTATGGATTGCAGATGTGAAAACAGGGATAGCTAGAAAGTTGTTTCAGTCACCTAATGTACATTTGAATGCAGTTTTTGACAATTATGTTTGGGTAAATAATTCTTCATTGTTAGTTTGCACCATTCCATCATCCCGTGGAGCTCCGCCAAAGAAACCTTTGGTTCCCAGTTGTCCAAAACTTCAATCCAACGAGGAGAGAAGCATTATTCAAGTAAGAACATTCCAGGATTTGCTGAAGGATGAGTACGATGAAGATTTGTTTGACTACTATGCCACCTCACAGCTTGTTTTGGCTTCTTTGGATGGTATTACAAAAGAAATTGGCCCACCAGCTGTTTATACATCTATGGACCCTTCCCCAGATCACAAGTACATTTTGATTAATTCACTTCACAGGCCATACTCCTTCATTGTACCTTGTGGAAGATTTCCAAAGAAGGTAGAGTTATGGAGTGCTGATGGAAAATTAATCAGGGAGCTCTGTGACTTGCCCCTTGCTGAGGACATTCCAATTGCATTCAATAGTGTGCGAAAAGGGATGCGTTCCATTAATTGGAGAGCTGATAAGCCGTCTACTCTTTACTGGTACTGAGATGAATTTTAAATTTATATTTTCTGCTGGGGCATGTGCATTGGGGACTTTACAAATTACTATAATTTAATTAAACTTATAAGGCATTTATTTATTTAAATTTTATAATTTAGACATTTTAAATATGCAGTTGGGTTTTTTTTCATTATTTTCTCTGAAAATTTTTAAGTGCTTAAAAATTTAAACTTCCCAAGAGTGTCTTCAATGTTCAAGTTCATTGACAAGCAAATATTACTAAACATGCACTTTATAAAAGCAATCTTTCTGGTCTATAGCCGAGCTTGCCTGTATACACATGTATTATCCACTTGAAGGGCATGAGCACAAACTGGATGCATGAATTATATATAAGTATGGAATTATTTATTGTTATTGATTGACAGTTTAATTATGACATATCATGGATATTTTTATACACATTCAGAGAGGCTAAAGTACATTTATAGTCTCCCCTGATAAAATAACATTGATGTTGATTTTGCATCATATATATTTGAGGATGTGTGCTCATGGAATATTATGTTCAGGTGTTTCAAATATAGGTTTATGTTGTTTTCTTTTACTGAAGAACTCGTGTTGTAGGTCAATGTTGGATTACATATGGTTATTTTCTTCAACTGACATCCAGTGTTCTCATCATTTGCACTTCTCTTAATTAGATCTTTCATCCTTCATTCACAATCAAACTTAGGACTTCTTTTATTCAATATAAAATTCTGAATGTTTTTTCCTTCATTTACGTTGTTGATTTTATAGTCCCATTTGTTGTATGTGGATTTGTTTTTGATGTATGTATCTGTTTAAATTGCTTCATTTGAGGTTTCTAGGGTAGAAACTCAAGATGGAGGTGATGCAAAGGTGGAAATTTCTCCTCGTGATATAATTTATACACAGCCTGCTGAACCACTAGAAGGTGAACAGCCAACAATATTACACAAGCTTGATTTCCGCTATGGGTATGGATACAATTTATTGATTTGCATTGGTTTCTTCTCTTTATATTTATCTGCGTGCCAGTGTAGTCACAATGACATATATGGACATTATTGGATCCTTTTCCAAAACCAGTCATTGCTTCTTAGTATTGCAAATATGCTTCTGACTGTTGAAACTGGTTTGAATGCTAAGTCTTGTGTGTTTTCAAATTGTCTATCCTAATGCTTTACTTGCTATATCTTGATCATCATGACCAACATTTGGGTTGGTTTGCATGCCACTTACATAGTCTGGACACAATTATATTGTGCTTACCTTCTAAAGTCTGGGACTATGTTTCTGCTTTCCATATCTACAGAGGGGTTTCGTGGTGTGATGATTCACTGGCTTTGGTATATGAATCTTGGTACAAAACACGGAAAATAAGAACATGGGTAGTCTCTCCTGGATCTGAAGATGTAGCTCCACGCATCCTATTTGATAGATCTTCAGAAGATGTATACTCTGATCCTGGCTCTCCTATGATGCGGAGAACTCAAGCTGGGACATACATTATTGCCAGGATAAAGACCGAAAGTGATGAAGGAAGATATATTATACTGAATGGGATTGGTGCTACACCAGAAGGAAACATTCCATTCCTTGATCTGTTTGACATGTAAGTGTCTTAAATTGCTGTTTTTTGTTTCCCTTATGTTCTCAGTTCTCACAGATTCTCATTTATGATATAATGGTTTGAACCAAAATGTTACAGAAATACAGGTAAAAAAAATGGAACGAATCTGGGAGAGCAATAAGGAAAAGTATTATGAGACTGTTGTTGCTCTAATGTCTGATCAGGAAGAAGGGGATTTGTATTTAGATAAACTGAAGATACTGACTTCTAAAGAGTCAAAAACTGAAAACACCCAATACTACTTGGTTAGCTGGCCAGATAAAAACATAGTTCAGGTTACAAATTTCCCTCATCCATACCCTCAGCTTGCATCATTGCAGAAAGAGATGATCAGGTATCAAAGAAAAGACGGGGTTCAACTTACTGCTACATTATACCTACCACCAGGTTACAATCCATCAACAGATGGCCCTTTGCCATGCCTGGTTTGGTCTTACCCAGGAGAATTTAAGAGCAAAGATGCTGCTGGACAAGTTCGTGGTTCTCCAAATGAATTTGCTGGAATAGGCTCCACATCAGCCCTTCTTTGGCTGGCTAGAAGGTAATGATTGTCTTTGCCAATTATGGGTGTTGTTTGTCTATTTCTGATTTAACATTATTTTACTTGGTTTGTGTGTTCCTCACTCAATATATATTTTGTGATAAATAAGCTGGACTGTTCTTTGAATACTGCAGGTTTGCAATTCTATCTGGGCCTACCATTCCTATTATTGGCGAGGGTGATGAACAGGCAAATGATAGGTAACTTGATAATGATATTGTTATAGCTGTGGGATCTTTACCATATACTTATCACTAAATAATTGTTCTCGAGCACCATGAATTTTATTCTCATTTTCTCTTCAAATTGGTGATTAAAATTTTTGGACTTGTGAGGCTTTGGCTTCTTTTGTTCTTCTTCAGCATGTTCAAATTTTGCTGTGAAGTAATCATTTCTCATAAATGCTGTAGTGTTTATCTGATATAAAACCAAATATTGATGTTCCAGGTATGTAGAACAATTAGTTGCAAGTGCAGAGGCTGCTGTGGAGGAAGTTATCCAGCGTGGGGTAAGCTTTATTTTTACTGTATGGAGAATATGAAGTTTTTAGTCAGAAATATGATGACTCGAGATATTTTGGGTTGTTACTTGTCACATCTAGGTGGCTGATCCGAAGAAAATAGCTGTTGGTGGACATTCCTATGGTGCGTTCATGACTGCTAACCTGCTGGCACACGCACCTCATCTTTTTTGTTGTGGAATTGCTCGTTCTGGTGCTTACAACAGAACACTTACTCCTTTTGGTTTTCAGGTATCGACTATAATGACTTTTTTTTTTTCTCTTCCAGTTCCCATAATTGTATTTTCTTTTCTCTTACAGTTCTTTATAATCTGCTTTCACACCCTATTCTTGAACTGAATGTTACCTTTTGAGTGTATTTTAGAATGAGGGTCTTATGTCTTTCTCCACTTCTTTCTGTAGAATGAAGACAGAACTCTTTGGGAGGCCACTAATACTTATGTAGAGATGAGTCCTTTTATGTCGGCTAATAAAATTAAGAAGCCCATCTTGCTTATTCATGGGGAAGAGGATAATAATCCAGGAACATTAACCATGCAGGTAAGAGAGGAATTGCTGCCTGAACTATTCTTATAAGCTGTGACAATTAATTGGCTATTGCTGTATTTTTATATTTTGGAAGAAACCTGGAGTCTTTCTTTAGCCAATTGCTTGCTGCTTACCCTTTGTCCTGCTATGCAGTCAGACAGGTTTTTCAATGCTCTAAAGGGTCATGGTGCTCTTTGTCGGCTGGTGATTTTGCCTCATGAGAGTCATGGTTACACTGCCAGAGAAAGCATCATGCATGTCCTTTGGGAAACAGATAGATGGCTGTATAAACACTGTGTATCAAATAGTTCTGATGCAGTAGAAGACCATGCTACTGGCACAGTCAAAGAACAAGTTAGCAAAGGAACCACAGATGCTGAAAGCAAAGTGGTTGCAACCAGCGGAGGTGGCAGTGGAGAGGTGTCTGATCTTGAGTACGAAGAATTTCATTCTCTGCCGAGATCATCCTTGTGGCAATCACATTTTCAGTCTTAAATTTTAATTCCGATAAGCACCTTCAACTGAAAGTTAATTATTTCTTGATAATGGTAAATTTGCGAACAGTAAATCCCTGTATAGCTTGGACATATTCTTGCCATCTTGTGAAGAGTAGTACGTCACCGTGCCTGCTTGTTGCTATTTTATTTAAATGTAACTTTCGCATTTCACAAGAACCAAAGAATTTAGACAACAATAGTAAAACACATTAATGATTCTTGTTGCTTATTTTATCCATATTTGCATACTTTTTACCTGAGCTTTTAATGATGTAGAAGAATGATCTGATTTCGGACTGCCAAGGGCTAGAATAGAAGCATCCAAATTATGCATGTGGAAGACAGAGCAGCAAGATAACTTTCACTGTGAGAATGGAACACATTCAAATTGACCGGTTTCACTTGCATTGCAAGTGCGGGGATACCAAATGCACTCCATGATATGATGTAATCCTTTAAAAACTACTATAGCAATAATAGCATTGCTGGTGCAGGGACAAGTTGCCAAAATATCTTCATGATTTAACAGGATGGTTCATCATCTGTTGCTCCTGTTTTCAGAAGGCTCCATAGCGGCCTAGCTGAATAATTTCACAAAGTAAGCTAATATACTTGAGGAATAACCACACTACTCATTCTTCCTATGCTTTTTGAGCTTGCTTCTGATCTTGCCTTCCTAATTGTGGAGTTGTGATTCTTTTTACTGCATATACAATTGTACTCTAACGGCAAATCTAGGAGCTTGGAGTGATATTTGTTTACATAAAAACCCTACATATTTTCGCGGGGCAAGTCCGAGACATTCAATATTTTCCCGGATAATTATGAAGTGAGGCTTGAGAATATAACTTTATGACGCACCTACCAAAGCTCGATAAAGAGTATTGATTTGGATTCTCTTGGTCGTTCAATAATTGGTCTTCAATATTGGATTAAATGTTTAGTTCCTCTAAATAGAATAATTCTTATTTTTTAATTTAAAAACATGTTTTTTTTGGTTTCATTTATAAAAATGTGTAAAGCGTGTTTTTTATTTTTAAAAACAAGAGAACAATTTTTTTTCTTTGTGAATTATAATACTACTTTTGACACATTTATAAAGACTAAATATATTTACTTTTTGAATATTGAAAATCAAATTTGTTTCAGAAAACGTTTTGTATTATTTTATGTTTCTTAGTAATTATAACGTTTTGACGTAGTCTTTTGTTTTAAAGAATTTATACAGAAAATAATGAAAATGAAAAAAAAAATGTTTTTTTTTAATAAATCAAACCCATAAATTTTGCTTCTAATGTGAGGATGGCTAGAATTGCATCGTGACGCAGCCTATATTGACGTGTTTCTAATCAGAGGAATCATCTCTGGTAGGCAAAAAATTGAAGGGTGGATTTAAGTGAATTACTTTGTCTTGCAAACAGCTTCATATTCCGTAATACCCACAGTGCTGTCCACTATATTTTTTCCCCCTTAATACTGAATTTTCTACTTAAAGTTGTAAAGTTTAACAACAGAAACATCTGTCTTAGAGTAAACACTTTATTTAGTTGTAAAAACTAATTAAAAAGAGAAAATAATATTAAAAACATCTCCATTCGTGCACTTAGAGGAAAATAACTTTGCAATAAAAAGCAACAAAAACAAGCTTTATAAAAAAAATTCTACCGGGTAACTGGTAACAATAATATAGTCCACGACTTGGTGCAAAAACCTTACGGCCTTAGAATCTTAGAGCAAGGCAGCTCAACTACATATTAAGAGCCAATTGAATATATAGAGAAAAAATGTATAAAAATAGAGAGCTTTGGCACAAAACGTGGCCATTTTTATTCTTTATCTACGACAACACTAATCTCACCCTTTTCCAGCAAATCATAAAATGTCCTGGTTTTTTCTCTGTTCATTCCAGTGATGCATCTTCCAGACACTGCCAGCAGCTAAACCAAGTACCATTCCGATACATATCTCCTTCACAACACTTGGTCCTTTCAAAGTAGCAGGACCAGCCATTTGCTTCACTGTCTTTAAGCTTGTCAATTCTACAAGTTACAAAAACGTGACATTTTAAATAGCTTAAAATATAAAACTAGAAATGCAGATGCAGTTCGAACTTCCCTAACAATCATGCAGGCTGACGGTAAGTGAACACATGGTGATTGGTGAGTAAAGGGAATAAGTTTACCTTTCCCCCTTGATCACCCCAATAGTGAGGCTTTAGGGGGTTGGGGGGGGGTGAGGGAGTGAATAATATAAAAGTAAAATTGCTCAGTAGAAATAACAATTAGACTTTGCTTACAGATCCAAATCAAATAGGACTATAGGAGAAACAAATTTCTATTTCTCTGTCTTGCTTTTGCTAATTATTACAAAAATGCTTTGTCTTTACCGTTCCAAGTTGCTAACTGAGTGAGTCGCGTGAATGTGTGAAAATGTGACTCCATCCTCTAACCTTCCTCTCCCCCTCCCTTCTCTTCATTTTTCCTTTACTGACAAACTACAAACGTATATGAATCTCATCAAAGGAATTCACGTAAGATTGAGGCAAGGCAACTATTGAAGAACAGGCTGGGTGGGAAGAAAATTACAAATCCTTTGCTGGGATAAATCATACAAACTGAAAGCAGTATTAAATCATACAAACTAAGTAATGAAATGGAAGTTATAGCTATACATCCTCAAAAGCAAGTTATATCCTTGATCCACTAGTTCAACCTAACCAAAGTATCAGTTCATTAAAAATTTCCCTAGGTTGCAAAACTTTCCAAAAAAAAATCAATTTTAAGACTTCATAGAAAGAAACAAAAAAATAGAGGAAATCCTAGTTTTATTTTAAGACTTCTGCCTTACCCTATTTGATTTATTTGCATCACATGAAAGGAACCTAAAATTCTAATATGGCTGCGAATTTACCATCGTCAGTTTTCAAAAAATATTCAGTAACATAGAAATAAACGGAATGAGCAATCCAAACAGCGAGTGAGGAAATTAACCGACATTAGGAAATTGATCGAAATCTACAACTAAAACAAGAATCGAAGACATAATATCATAGCGAAATTAGAGGACCAACCAGAGGTTGAAGCTGAGGATCTCTTCTTCGCAACATTTGGTCGATATTCGATGGTATTGGGGAAAAGGTGTAGGGGTGTGCTTCATACACCAGAGATTTTTCTCATACACCATTATGAATTTTCATAATACCCAAAATAACCTTAATGAAAGAAAATAATATATAAACGTTAAGTGTAAGCAAACGCGAGAAAGGGAGAAAGCTGTGTGAGCTGCTGTAGTTTTGGATCCATTGTTTGAGCTTGTGGCATTGGTTGGAATCGCCATTGGTGAGGTTTTTGGAGGTGTGCGAGCTGCAGTTGGAGGTTTTGGGTCGCCGGAGAGGAAGCGTGGAGGCTGCGGTTGAGGTGAGTCTTTTTTTTTTTCCATACGGATCCGATAATCCGTGGAAAGTTGGCGGATTCTGCAATCCGTGCCATATGGTGCATGTACGTACGGATTATGTAATCCGCAGGACCTATACGGATTGTACAATCCGTATAGGTCCTGCGGATTACATAATCCGTACGCTCTATTTCAATTTTAAATATTTTTAAAACTTAGTTTCCTATACGTATTGTCCAATCCGTATAGGAAACTAAGTTTTAAAAAATATTTAAAATTGAAAATTTAAATTGATCAGTATAAATTTAAATATAAATAAGGTCATTTTAATTTAAAAAAATAATTTATTATGTCATTTTACACTTTCAGAGGCTTTTGTATTAATTGTTTAATGAAGATGATTTTTGTATGGGATTATAATGTTAGTAAATGTTATTATTTAGCGTGTATGTTCTTTTACAAGGTATGTTAAATTGTTTTTTATTTTATTAGAATGGACAGCGATGAATGGATGTACGAGAGTATAATGGATGAAGATATTTACATGAATGAAGACATTGGACCAGACCCTGCTGACGTTGAGGACAATGAATGTTTTATTGATTGTTCTGCAGCGTTCGAAACAGATGAGGTGATTATGTTGATGACTTAAACTTAAAGAATAAGACTGTAATTAAAGTTGTTAAATGAGTATGTTTGGAACATTAAATATGAATTATTCTTTTGTGTAGGTGTTTGAATCGCGTGATGCCGTATTGAAATGGGCTCGTAATGTGGCGTCTGAGAATGGCTTTGTGGCGGTCATCATGAGGAGTGACACCAAGACCGGACAACTAGGAAGAACGTCATTTGTGTTAATTGGTTGTGAAAGAAGTGGAAAGTATAGAGCATGGAAAAAAGGTTTCACACCAACAATCACAAGTAGTAGAAAATGCGAGTGTCCTTTTAAGCTCCGGGCTAAACCAATCGCGCGAGGTGAAGGGTGGATGGTGAAGGTAATATGTGGTAATCATAATCATATACTGGCCAAGTCATTTTGTGGACACCCATACGCTGGTCGAATGAATGATGAGGAGAAGAGTATTGTTGCTGATATGACAAGGGTGATGGTGAAGCCCAAAAGTATTTTGCTAACATTGAAGGAGCACGATGAAGATAATGTAACAAGTTTGAAACAAATTTACAATGCAAGATATGCATACCGGACGCGTATAAGAGGCGCTAATACTGAAATGCAACAGCTGATGAAGCTTCTTGAGCGTGACATGTATATCCATTGGCATCGATTGAAGGATGAAAATGTTGTGCGTGACTTGTTTTGGGCACATCCGGATGCAGTACAATTGAGCAATGCATATCATATGGTGTTCTTGATAGACAGCACTTACAAAACAAACAGGTATAGGTTACCTTTGCTTGACATTGTTGGTGTCACACCAACTGGGTTGACATTCTCTGCTGCATTTGCATATTTAGAGGCTGAACGTACGAACAATATTATGTGGGCCCTTGAACGGTTTAGAGAGATTTTTCTGAAGAGTGAATTTTTTCCTAAGGTCATTGTTACAGACAGAGATTTAGCATTGATGAGTGCAGTTGAAACCGTTTTTTCCAGAGGCCACCAATTTATTGTGTAGGTTTCACATTGAGAAGAATGTGAAGGCCAAATGCAAAACTTATATTCGCCAGCAGAATGCATGGGATTATGTGATGGACGCATGGGGAAGTGTTGTGGACTGTGCTAAGGAGAATGAATTTGATGATCATGTTATGAAGTTTGAGGTTGCATGTGCTCCGTGGCCAACGTTCGTTGATTACGTTAAGAACACCTGGTTGATTCCCCACAAAGAAAAATTTGTGACAGCTTGGACAAACAAAGTCATGCATTTTGGGAACACAACCACAAACAGGTGACTTTCGCTGTCTTAAATTATCATTCGCACATGTTTAAAGTCCTTAAAATTAATTGATAATATTGTAAATTGCAGGGTTAAGTCTGCCCATTGGACCTTGAAGAGGTTGCTGCGGAATAGTCTTGGTGATTTATGCACGGTTTGGGATGCGATGAACAATATGATAACCTTGCAACATACTGAAATAAAGGCATCTTTGGAAAGAAGTACACATGTGGTTGGACATGTTTTTAAAGCGACGTTATACAAGAGACTCATTGGCATGGTGTCCAGGTATGCATTAAATAAAATTGCGGATGAGTATGAGAGGGTGAATTATGCGGGGAAAAACCCATCTCGTTGTGGATGTATGCTTAGGACAGCGTATGGTTTGCCTTGTGCATGTGAGTTATATAAGTATGTTATTGGAAGCATTCCAATTAACAGCGTTCATGTGTTTTGGCGGAGATTAAACTTTTCGGAAAATGGTGAACATGAAAACCAAGTGTCCATAACAGATGAGATGGAAGCCATATCTAATCGTTTTGATAAGCTTGATTTGTGTGGCAAAATAACACTAAAGTCAAAGCTTAAAGAAATAGCGTTTCCTGATTTGAATTCCATGTGCCCTCCACCAGCTAAGGTCAGAACTAAAGGTGCTCAAAAGAAAAACATCTCGAAGCACGAACGTTCGACAAGAAGGGACCCGTCTTACTTCGAGTATGTGGATGAGTTACATTCTGTGCAGAACAGTTGCTCTACTCCCATACAGTGCAGCTCCTCATCTGATGTTCTTATCAAAAATCGGATGTTGCCTATGCTCGATCAATTTCTTCCGTTTATGCACAAATTTATTGTTGACATTACTGATGTAAAAGCTGATGGAAATTGCGGATATCGAGTTATTGCTTCGTTATTAGGTTACGGTGAAGAGGGTTGGTCATTAGTGCGCAATCATCTTCTTAAGGAACTTGCACAATGGACTGATCAGTATATAACATTGTTTGGTGGGATACATAGGTTTGAAATGTTAAAGCGCTCCCTATTAGTTGATGGATTATCTAAGGTGAAACTTCGTTTTTATTATTTTAACATTATTTGCCATGTGAGTTATATTTGTAATGCATGTTTTATTAACTGATGATGTGCAGGTAACGATGGAGAAGTGGATGGATATCACAGACATGGGTCATGTCATTGCATCGAGATATAACGTCATCCTAGTATCGCTATCACGACAGCAAAGTATGACCTTTTTTCCTCTGAGGGGCCAACCTCCCACAGATCCACGAGTTCATCGAGTTTTATGCATTGGCCATGTGTTTGGAAACCATTTTGTTCAGGTAAGACACAAACTATTTAATTAGATGCGTGCGTCAAGTTTAATTTATTAGAATCATGATTTGTGTAACAATTTATTTGAAACAGGTAACTCTGACCGACAATTGTCCATTACCATTGACTGCATGTTTGTGGGCTAGTCACTGTACCACCGAAGCTCAGCAGTGGCCTTACCATTACATTAATCGAATGCAGTTGTATACCAAATCGATGAAGTTACGCACAGAATATATTGATTTGGGAAATGTTTAGAGACTCATTTGACAATTGAAATGTATGCCTGTAGTTGTTTAATGCATGTGAATCATTAAAATCATGTTGTGTGTCTTAATTAAGTAAACAACGAACTAAGTGCAACATCATGAACTATACTTCAAGTAGGTACAAAATATATATCGATTAGTGTCAAATAAATAACTGTCAATAACTCATATGTCAAACGACATCACATAATTGTGCTGAAAAAATGTTATTTGATATCCAATAATCAATGTACAATAAAATATATATCAAAAACTAGGCTAATCAAGACGCCTCCTCCGTGGTCGGAAACTCCGTCTAGCTCGGGTGTATACAAGCCCATCCTCAGTCACGCCTCGAACATGGTGCAGCAGCTGCTCTACCATGGAGTATGCATCTGTGCCCTGTGTCACCATCCTCATGTCAATCATATGCTGGAGGCCCTCTGCAACACGCTGGCACGCATGCTACAAATAAACAATACAATCTGGTTAACAAATAGAATATGTGAAATGTAAACTTAAATACTTATGAAATAAACAATAAATACCAAGGCATGGATCTGAAGTCTCTGGCCATGTCCATCAGTGGGTGGCTGAGAAGAAGGACCATGTCCGTCTGTAGCTGGATCAGAAGAAGGACCATGTCCGTCTGTGGCTGCATCAGAAGGACCATGGGAATGGGTATGTGACGGTGCACACTGTGGCACTGGTGGAATCTGGGAAGTCGCCTCCTCATACCCAGATGGGGTCATGAATGGATGAGAAATGCGGAAGAACCACCCCATGTATGCAGCACCACAGTGACCTGGGTAATCAACCAAGTCTCCGGTGTCCACCATGTGCTCCGCAAAGTGAACCCACCTGTCATCAATGTCCTCCACAGATGGAACATCTGGCACAGGCTGGGGTGGAATATGCTGAACACGGCCAAACTGGCGAAGCACCCTCTCAGGTAGATACCTAGTCACCAGAGGACCCCATCTGAGGAACCCGGAGAATAAACTGATGGGCTGAAACTCCCTATGCGGGCAATGGTCAACGTACGGTGTCCAACAAATATCAGATGGTGTCAACCTATCCATACGTCTACGATAGGTTGCCACCGGTAACGCCTTCGCACTCGTCCATCTACAGGATCGAGGCTGCCTCTCGTCGTAATGCTGGTCAGCAGGAACATTTCCTATCGTAGGAAAATGCTCGTATATCCAGCACTACAAATTTAAAACCATGCAAATCAGCAAATAATGGAAACAAAAGACATAAAATAAGGTTTTCTAATTATACACATCAAACGATATTAGTACCTGTAAAAGAGTGATGTATCCTGCAAGATGCTTCCCGTGATGCTGACAGGCGTAGCTCAAGTTCTGATACATGTGTACCAGAGCAGCCGCACCCCAGGCGAATCCCGCACATCGGTCGAAGTCTCGAAACGCCTCCAAGAATACCACGGCTATATGTGTGGCACTCTTGTTGGCGAACAGTGTGCAACCAACAAGGTGAAGTAGATATGCTCTGGCGGCCAAAATCCACTGCCTCGCATCGACCTTCGCGTAATATGTGTCCCGGAGCCATGATAGTCTGACATAAGGCCCATGACACTGCGATGTCTCTGCTGCAGCCTCCTCTACAGTGATCTCAAGTAGGTCCACCAGCAGTGTCATCGCCTCTCCAACCTCCAGCTGCTCGAACGAGTCGAATGTGCCCATAACGGGGAGATGCAGCAGTGATGACACGTCGTCAAGTGTCAATGTCATCTCACCCACGGGCAAGTGAAATGAACATGTCTCAGGGTGCCACCGCTCAACAAATGCGGATAGCAACCCCCTATCACCTGTCTCCACTGAGCATCCAATCAATGGACTGAGGCCAGTGGCAGCCACAAAGCCCTCTATCTCAGGCACAGGCTTCCCAAATTTAATGACCTTACGGCCATGGGAAGCAAGCTTCAACTCTGCACGATCCTGCATTTAACATATTATTTAAGGTAAAACATTCATGGATAACCAAATGTATGACGACATTCGACTATGTGATTCAATATATGAATACCTCTCCGGCCCAGACGCGTACGGCCACATGATCGCGAAACCCGGTAAGCACAGATGAGTCTGAAGGCCCTCCAGGGAATGATTCAGACACTATGTCCATATCCTCGGTCACCGGATCAGTCTCCTCGGTGACCGGATCAACCGTCTCCACGTGTGGTTCCTGCACGGCAGGAACATCATCAATGGCAACACCCGCCCTACGACGACGTGCTGATGCAGTCGGCCTACGCCGCTCCGGGGCATCATGCTCATGACCTCTGCCATGTGTACTCTCGAAATCATTAGGACGGTGTCCAACAGGCCGACGCACTCCTCCTCTCGTCCTAGCCATGTCTAATCTACATCCGCATAGTGTATTTCAGACATAAACAAAAAGTGTCAACACTTTGTCAAAAAGTGTTGGACACTCAAATCTACATAACTTGTCCAGCTTCATCCTTTACTTTCAAATTTACTTCTTTTATTCAATCAAACTACTATTTGGATGAAAATGTGGACATACAAAGCATGTTCACATGCTTTCAAACCATACCTAATGAACTTAGATGTCTTGGTAAATATTAACAAAACAATGATCATATTGAAAAAATTTGAACAAATTTGTGTAAACAATGGAAACCACAAGTAACTATGCAAACACCATCAAAGTTTTCAAAATAGCGATCTATGTCAGCTACCTGCAATAACAAGTTCTCATAACAGCTTTCAAAGTTTCAGCCTTGCAATTACATTATCGTATTACCACATGTTACACAAAATTATGTTAATTGGAAGTATGACACAAGTAGATTAAGGGCATATTAAGTTTAATATACTTCTAGTTGCCATCATGTCAATGAGTAACAGCATATTCAGCTTTCTAGTTGCCATCATGTCAATGAGTAACAGCATATTCAGGTTTAAACCAGTGGAATTCAGAAACTTCCTACATATTCTTAAGCATAAGGGTAATGTAAGCAGAACCATTTGTAGGAGATTTAAGCATATACCTCCTAAGTACTATATATATGTAATGACTTTGTAGACTTTCTTAAGTCTATCCTGTATCTATTGTGAAACGCTCTCTCGTATGTTAGTATGTGTCCTAATTAATAGTATGAAGAAGACACCTAGCTTGGCATGTTTTTAAACCTTTGTTCCCTTTGTATATCATAGGCTTGCACATCTATTCATGAATTGTATTTCTCAACCAAACTTTAAAAATACCTCTTAATTCACAATTAAAACTCTTGGTCTTGTAATTACAAGTTGTTAATATTCTGGAGAACGATTACGTCATAATAGGCCAGTCCCAACTTATAATTCCCCAGGCTAGTTTACAGGAACTGTTAAGCATAAAATTTTCTATGCTTGCAGCATCTAACTGAAACTCATGGTCATGATATTTAATTTTTGGCGTAAATTTGCAATTTCAATATACACAAATGCAACTATATTAGCTATCAAGTTTGAAACCAATGATCATTATTCAGGATAGTGGTAAAGTGGTAATGTATTGTAGTTCATACTTATGAGGTATCAACTAAGGATCTAATGAACATAAACCGACTTATAATTTTTTTTTGAAGACAAACCAAAATGTATAAATGGAAAAGGTCCTCTACATTCTACAACAACAATTAGTTCCCCTTCCCCCAAATCGATGACCTCACAATTAATTCATTCATTTAACTGATAATATTTCAATACTAACTCTGATTTAACCTAAATAACCTCTCATATCATGAGCCAATCCTCAAATCCCATTCATTTCGTTTCCTTTTTAATACTAAGCATCCGCATAAATTCAGCAGGTTGATCACGCCCTAATAGTCTACTGCATTATTTGAAAAGGTCAAGGTTCAAGTCCTTGTACATCAAAACTAAATAAAGAAACAACAAAAATTATGACAGGAACATAGAAGCTGCACATGCTAAACAACACACACACAAATACAATATACTAGGAAAGTATTACATTCTAAACAACACACACACAAATTATGACAGGAACATAGAAGCTGCATCACATTCTTTTTTTTTTTCCTGAAAAACCCTTTTTTTTGCAAAAAGGCACTTCACGGATTGGTTGATCCGTTGGAATGGTACGGATTGCACAATCCGGAAGCTGTACACGGATTCGTCAATCCGCAGGACTTGCACGGATTTGAGAATCCGTAGATACCTCACGGATTAGTTAATCCGTATGAGGTTTACGGATCACACAATCCGTGAACCTCATACGGATTAACTAATCCGTGAGGTATCTACGGATTCTCAAATCCGTGCAAGTCCTGCGGATTGACGATTCCGTGTACAGCTTCCGGTCATCCAAGCCTCCGTTCCGCCATTGCCGACCACCACATACCACCCAAGCACAGCCATTAATCACAAACAACCCACCACACACCCACACGACGCGCACAAAAGCCTCCTTACACAAATACACCCATTAAAACACGAGGGACTTACCTCACAATGTCGAGCCCACCAAACGGAGAAGACGATGTATCAACGGTCACCACCAGCTATTCAACACTTCCAATGCAGCTGGTATCAACACTTGCAGCAATGGCGGCGCAGGGAGAGACCAACAAACGGTGCGGGTGCGTGAACGGAGCAAATGGTGCGGGAAGTGAACAGCCTGTTTTTTAAAATTAAAAGTGAAAGTGGGAAGGGTAATTAAGGAAATCCACTGTTTTATAATGGTGTATGAGAAAAAAATATGGTGCAGGAAGCTCACCCCAAAGGTGTATCAAAACTTTGGACTGCTGCGGCACTTCAGCTGGGCCTATCTAGCCCAATCCAATTGCATTTCGGCTGAAATGCTGGCCCAACTGTGGTGCGCGTTAATAAAGCAAGAGCAAGCAACAAATCATCAGTCTCAGCTTCAAAACATGCCATGGCAATATGATTATGAACAAGTCCACATATATTTCCAGCTTTTTCTCTATTTTTTTCTCTCATCATGGTATTAATACAGAATAATCTCAATCAGAAGCAATAATTAATCTTTACCAAGCAGCATGAACACATATGTGTAGATATTTTTTTAACATGATTTATTCCATATCTAACATCACAATTTGAATTTTACATGTTGGCTAATAATTCACCTCTATGGTTTCTAAATATTGCACCAGAACCAATACTAGCTTCACATGTCTAAAATCTAAAATGTCTAATTTTAAAGCCAGCGTATATTTAGGAGATATTTATTTCAAGGTAACATAGTGTATTTCTAGAAATATTATAATTAAGAATAATTATTTTTGGATATATTTTTAAAAATCGTTTAGTTGGACTTTAATATTTTTAAGAGTATTTTTAAAACTACTAATGACATATTAAAAGTTAAAACGAAAAAGTACATTGGATTGCTTCTGTATGTGAATTTATAAGTTATAACCCTTTCTAAATTCTACTAGTATTTCGGATTATGTTGTGCAGGTGACGTAAAACCTCATTAAGTTGTATTCAGCAGAATATAATCCTTTCCATTGGGAAACCTTGTCGACCAGGTAAGGTAATCAAATGAGACAACAGCTGTATATTAAATATTTAATCTAAATTTATATTTAGACTTAAATTTGAAATTACAAATTAAATTAAAATAATCTCATATCATTATTCACACTAGATGATTCTTTAGAAATATTAAATATTTAAATTGAAATAATGAAAAAAAATAAAAGCTAAAACATAGAAAAATAATATTATATATATATATATATTTATTTATTTATTTATTTATTTATTTTTTGATAGTACGACCTGGACATGTTTTGTTCCGGGTGCATCGGAGAAGAATTATGACATTGGGTGCATGTGAATTATGAGTCTACTCTCGGTGACTGAAGAGGTTTAATCGCTTGCACTTTATTCCCATCTTAAAAAAATAATTAGAAAAGGTGGTGAATGAGTCACGAGGGTTCAGTTAAATAATTAAGAAAATGACGGACTTGGGTTAGTTAAAGAATAAATAACATATTCCTGACACTACAATTCAATTAGAAACTAGCACGTGTGGGTTGATTTTTATAATGATGATTAGCTGAAGTTATTATTTCTTTTATTTTTAAACTAGTAGGTAATCCATGCATTCCCATGAGATATATCTATTTTTTGCGTTTCATTTCGCTTCAAATTGGAAAATTACTTTTATAATAAGTAAATATATAAATATTTTAGAATGAAGAAAGTGATGAATTTATAATAGGAATAAAAGATTATGTTTGTTGTGTGTAATATAAAGATATGACAATTATAAATAAACACACGAATAAAAATTCTAATACTTGATTGTGTGTATCTTTGGTCTTTTATTGTGTCCGTTAGCATGTAATTACATGTGTAATAAAGAAAGATTATCTAATAACAATAGATATATAGATGTAATGTAATATAATTGTAGGCGCCTTAATGCAATACTCCTTAACAATTTTGTTAATATCTTAAAAAATTTCAGCCTAGAAATATAATATTGTCTATAAATGATGGGTCACAACAATTTCAAAAGAATTGAGAACTTAAATAATTTGAGTTGAATATGACTAATATATGACTGATCGAGAACCTATTAGAATTTCAATTCATATAATCACTATAAGATAAAAATATAAGATTGATATAAAAAATGAAAAAATTAGCTTGGAATAAAAATACTAATTTTTAATTTAAGCAAGAATTGTAACATGTAGTAAACAACTTTTAGTTATGAACTTAAATTAAAGAAAACAACTGAAAACTTTATAAAAATTAATGTCGTGCTAGTAAACTTCTCACTTGTTTAGGTATTCTCTTTCAAATTATCCAAATAATACATTCATTTCTCTCCATTTGTCTTGCATCTTTTTTCACTATGAATCTTCATCTTCTACTTAATCATCAACTGAATTACTTTTATTCATTTCTATTTGTGTCAATGCTCACTTTTATAGATGTCATGTATCAAATTTCACAATTGAACATTTCATTGATCCTTTACTCGTTCACCTAAATTTTTGCAATAAACATCATTTTCCATTTACTAACTTTTTTTAAATAAATATAATTGAACTATTGATTATAAATAGGAGTAATATTAACAAAAGACAAATAACAACCAAAGATTGTATGTGAAAAATTTATACTCTATAAGATAATACCAAATTGATGGAATCAACTAAAAAGTTTTTATATGAAAAGCCGTTTCAAAAGTGTTATAAATTTAGAAGTAAAATGAGAAATAAATAAACATATCTAAAAATGGATTTTGACATTTGATCAAACACATAATTTGCAATCAATAAATCAGTTTAGAACAAAATCAAATCTTTAAAAAATTATCCAATTCCTATCTATTCTTATAAAGACCCGTTTAATATCTTTTTCCACAATATACTTTAACCCATAGGCCATATCAAATAAAGCTTTTAAACAAATTTAGTCCATATTCACAATATTAAAGAAATTTTGATGAAGGAGAAAAATCAAAGAAAGTAATTAGGTCAAACCAAAATCAACCAAGAAAATAGAAACTAAAAAATTGTCCACCTCTGTTGCTATAGGTCACTATAAATCATTAAAAAATTATGAAGAAGTTGTAGTCACAGTGGCTAACAAAGACATCTTTAACGAGGATTGCGATGTTGAATGGTTAACGGATAAATAAAAAGATATTTCACTGGTTTATTTTTAGAAGAGAGAGAAAATAGATTGAGTGAATGAAAAAGGTAAGAGAAGAGAGAAAAATGGTGAGAAAACAGAAAACATCAAAGAAGAATAACATTTAAGAGTTAAGAAAAGAGAGAAGATGATAAGGGAGATATTTGAACACACATAACTCTTAAAAATGTAGTTAAAACAACATATCATCTAGACTGGAAATATATTTTAAAAAAATGCAAGATCTAGTATAGTTTATTAATGGCAAAATGGATGTGCAGCAAAAATAAGAAAAAGAAAGAAGTGATGTTCAATGATAATTTTTTCTTCTTGTGAAATCATGTCATAAGCAATTGATCCACTCAAGGTTTTATCTTTTGTCACGCCTGTGCAAACCTGCTAATAATTAGACTTAGTCAATTGAGGTGATAACCAATAACATTGAAAAATATGAAGGGCTCAAAGGGGAAAATTGTGGAAATCATAACATAAAATGAAATGAGACCACTGCACTCTAGACAATTGTTAAGTACATTAATAAGAGAAAGAAAGAAGTGAAGTTCAATAATAATTTCTTCTTCTTGTGATAATACACCTATGTTGAAATTAGGCCTTAAACAATGGATCCACTTAAGATTCTATCTCTTGTTACGTATGTGCAAACCTGTCAATAATTAGACTAAGTCAATTGAGATGAGAACCAACAATATTGATAAATATGAAGGACCAAAAGTAGGAGATTATGAAAATCATAACATAAAATGAAAAGAAATCACTATACTTTTCTAAACAGTTGTTAAGTAAATAAGAGAAAAATTATTATATCACCAGTGGTTTAGAGTTTTTTCGAAAGAAAAAATTAAAATAATATTAAGATTTTGTATTTTTGTAACTGACTAGTATGACTGCCTACGCGTTAAAGAGATAACATGTGAGAGAGATAAAAGAAATGATATAATAAGTATTTAAGATTTAAAAAAAATATTAATTTACTTATCAAAAAGGGGTGCATTTAGCAAGTTTTAATTTGGAAATATTGGACTACACTTATAAAAAGGGTGTACAATTAGCAAGTTTTAATTTGGAAATATTGGACTACACTTATAAAAAGGGTGTACAATTAGCAAGTTTTAATTTGAGAATATGGGAGTGCACTTATTAAAAAGTAGGTGCAATTAGCGAATTTAAGTCCAATTACCTGTCCATAATATATGACTAATCGGTAATTGTGCCGTTGTCTCTTTTTTTATATAGGTATATTAGATTTTTTTTTTGATAAAGTTTGTTTTTTGTATTGCACTCTTTTAAACAAAGTAATTTTTGTAAGTTTCATTTTATGTATTGTTTAAAATTTCTTCCTTTTAAGTATTAAATGATTTTTTTTTCATTGAGAAATATTTAGTATTTTTTGTTGATTAAAATTGACTCAAAATCATAATTTTGTGGGTTATATTTTATTTAATGAACCTTTTCCTAATATAATTTTATAATTTTTAATAAATTTTAATCAATAAAAAAAAGTTCTCTAGAAAAACATGTTCTTATTTTTTAATACTCCTTTTTTCATTTTGTTTATTTTTTATTATATTTTTTGGGTTTGATATATCCAAATAAACTATTATCATATATGATATTATAAATACACTTAAAAATTAGTTTTCTTGTCTCCAAATTATCCATTCATTGTTTCAAACACACCATAAAAATCATATTAAATATGAATTTTGTTTGATTAATAATGTTAAAATTTTTACATTCATAATCCATGTGTATTAAATTCTTAGTTAAATCCTTAAAAACTATGAATGCTTAAACAACATTATACATGTTTATTAAACTCTTAGTTTATATCAGAAGAGCATTGTTCATTTTTAATTTTTTAACATTACATACCTTTAAATTTCTAAAGAATAAAATTTAATTTGACAAATTTTTGTAACGATTTTAAAAAAATAAAATGTATACATTTAAAAGTTAATTTTTGTTTTAAAACAAATTATACCTTTTTTTACTGCAAAAAAAAAAAAAAAATTAAAACAAATTTATCTCAATTCTCAAGTATGGAAAATCACCTCTACTAGACAAATCACACTAGATAAGGACGTAGATACGTAGCTACCCAGTCCCTACAAATATATATTTTTTTCTTTCTTTTTCATTTTAGTTATGACATAAACTAAGGAATATTTTTTGCCTCATCACCATTCAGCAGTTCAGCACCGTGAACTGATGGACAGTACTTACCAGGAAAGATGAGGTTTATTATTCCGCGTCTCACATTGCTTCTTCTGGCTTTAGCTTGTTTATTTCTACATTAGTTTAGTTAATTTATTAATTTTTCTCTTGCCAGTTCCATTATCAAATGGTGCATGAACCATGATACTACCAATCTTCTAACTGCCCACCCACCATTGATTTATTTTGAAGCACAATGGAGAGGCAGAGAAGTTTCTCCTTCAAACCCACTAGGCTTTTGATCTTCTCCTTCACTATCTTTTCCTCCATCCTCTTCCTTTCCACCTTCACCACCTGGCTCACCAATTACACACCTTCAATTCACCAACAGATTCATCTTTACTTCAACACTTCTACTTCTTCTTCTGTCGTTGACAGTGTGGTTCTTCCACCTTTAACTGTTCATTCCTTGACAAAAAACTTCACCGTAATAAGTGTTGTGAAAGTTCCAACTTTGATCGATAACCGTCTTGCTAGAACCCAGAAAAGCATCTCTGGATCCAAATCTGAGCCTGTACGACACCATGTCGGTGCCTCAAATGTTAATTTCACGTCAATGCAAGAGTATGGAACTTCACCTGAGAGGGTACCCAACAAGGAAGAGAAGAAGGTAGTAGCAGGTGGTTTAGTTGGGAAAACTCAAGTTCCTATTTTGAAGAAGATTGAGCAGAAGGGAGTTGAAGGGTGTGATTTAACAAAAGGGTATTGGGTTTTTGATGAAAGCTATCCCCCTTATTCCAAAGATTCGTGTCCTTTCATAGATGAAGGTTTTGATTGTGAGGGAAATGGAAGATTGGATAGACTCTACACTAAGTGGAGATGGCAGCCCAAAGGGTGTGACCTTCCAAGGTACTCTAAATTTCAATCTTTTGGAACTTTCTTTTTTTTCCTGCTTTGTTTTTCTACTGATGCAGTATTTAGGAAGAAAATGTTTTTTTTTTGGGTACTGTGTTTTTTTGGCAAAGGTTCAATGCAACAAAAATGCTGGAGTTGATAAGGGGGAAAAGGCTTGTTTTTGTGGGTGATTCGATTAATAGGAACCAATGGGAATCAATGTTGTGCATGTTATTGGGTGCTATTAAAGATCCAACGAGAGTGTATGAGACCCATGGAAGGAAAATCACGAAAGAGATGGGAAAATATAGTTTCAGGTTTCTGGTAATTCTGCGGAACCTTACTTGGATTTTGTAATGTGTATATATGGCTGGTCCTGGAGTATTAGATTTTTCATATTTGCATTTTCAATCTCTCAGGATTATCAATGTACAGTTGAATACTATGTTAGTCATTTCTTAGTTCATGAAAGCAAGGCAAGAATAGGGCAGAAACGAAGACCAACCTTGCGAATTGATGCCATTGATCACGGTTCATCGAGATGGAGGGGAGCTGATATTGTGGTTTTCAACACTGCACATTGGTGGTCACATTCCAAAACACAAGCTGGGTTAGCACTTCTCTTTATATTTTTCACTTTTTAGGCCTTGAAACCTTTTGATGATGTGTGGATCGTTTAATGCTTGCATTTTATACTTTCAGTCTTTTCATCTCTAAAGTAGGGCATTCCAGTGTGTGTAATTATGTTAAAGAAAGGATTGAACCCCACACGATTCCTAATCACTAAAATAGAAAGTCTTGAACTTTAATATAGCCTAAAATGTCTCATTGAAGAAGAACGGCGGTGTTCCATTCAGGTAATAGATGGACCAGAATTCTCTGCATTCATAATCCAATAGTTGAATGAACTTTTAATGTATAAAAAACAAAAACGATAGAGATTCTTGTTACATTCTGTTTGACTGCAGAGTGCAGAGAATCCAATTCCAGTAATGGATTTGTTGCCCAAATTCATGCATTTACAGTCATCAAATCAAAACCGATGAATGAAGGTCAAATAGCTCAGATTCTAATGCATGCATTAAGTCCGATTTGCTGAGATGAAATCTGAGTCATCTGATATTTATCTAGTGTTTCTAATTTGCTGACTGCATAAATGCTTAAAAAAATTGACTGTAGGGAGGGTGTGTGCTAATTCAATGGGCTGAAAATTTTGGCTTCTGCTGTAACATCCTATTTTTGAAAAATGACCAATCATAGCTTAATCATTAAATCTGTCACTTGTATTTCTAGTTTTCCTTTCAGTACTGTGTTTGACAAACCTTTGATTTTATAACAGGATTTATTACTACCAAGAAGGAAGTGTAGTTCATCCCCAGCTAAATGTTTCTACAGCTTTCAGAAGAGCTTTGAAGACTTGGGCTTCATGGGTGGACAAACACATTAATCATAGAAAAACCCATGTTTTCTTTCGAAGTTCAGCACCATCACATTTCAGGTTTGCTTCTGATATCCACTCATTCTACAATAGCTCTTGTATTTTCCCAAATCTAAGATGCTCAGAGTAGCTGATTAGTAAGAACTTGATCCTTTGCAACAGGGGTGGTGATTGGAATTCCGGAGGGCATTGTACAGAAGCCAATCTTCCTCTTAATGAAACCTTAAGCATTAATTATCCAGAGAAGAACATAATCGTAGAGGAGGTAATAAAGCAAATGAAAACTCCCGTGACATTGTTAAATATAACTAGTTTGTCAGCATATAGGATCGATGGCCACCCATCACTTTATGGGAGAAAAACACGGTCCTCTAGGATTCAAGATTGTAGCCACTGGTGCCTTCCTGGAGTTCCAGATACATGGAATGAATTGTTATATTTTCATTTACAGAGTAGATGAGACCGACCTGTTCAAACTCTTGTTCCCTTCATTTTTTCTGTAACATGTATATACTACAGCTTGTGAAATATATTGATTATATTCCCTTCCTTCATGAGTTTAACTTATTTTTATGTTCTCTTTAAAATAGTACGATTGCAGTTCACCTCATTCTAAAAGTTAACGAAGAAGGAAACTTCAAATTTTGGAGTACAATAAAGTGGGTTGAACTGTATCCATGATCCATGAGGTGTGTATTCCTTTCCGGGAAGTTGGTATTCTCACACCACAGAATGTCATTATAACGCCCCAACTTTTGTGAATATATACATATCCTAAGTTGGCCACAAGATTAAACTCTACCCTTACTAAAGATAATACGACGTCATGGTGTCCTTTGACTCAATTAAGGCTCCTCCTTAGATATAGTCCTGCCTGCTAATGAATCATTATTGCCTGTCCTATGAACATTATCACCATCATCATTGTCACACACCAAGACAAGCACACCAAGGTAAGCTCACAAAAAATAACAAAGTCATAAATGGAACATACAAATGTATTTAATAATCGTAATTATAAGATTTCAATCTATCTTAATCAACACAACAATCAATCAACCTTATCATAGTATCACATCAAGTAATACCTATAACAACACAATATGGTAGTAATCCTACAATGCATGTAGATTCGATTCCATTGAGATTTCAAAATAATTTAGCGACCAATGTTGTCTTGTCCCTTAAACATGATAACATAACAATAATGGACCTCTTGGATCCCATAGCCAGCATGTGTCCTAAAATCAATAGGGCAACATCGTAATCTTGATTAGTGAAACAGTCGGCGGCAACTTCAGGATAAACATATTTGGGTAGCAGCGCATCGCGACTCAAGGTTTGCAATGACCTTGGCCACTTGTGGACTTGCTTGTCTACGTAACCTCATGACTACCGAAAGGTCCCTCCACTAACCTTTCAACACTATGTTAAAGGTCCTACCTAAGCTCACTTCGAGCAACCTCCAGCTACATGCCTACTTCTATGAAATCACAATTGTAGACTCATGCATGCTTGCATGTACCAACCATATCTCAACAACATATTCTCAAATTTGCTTAACACTTAAACCTTATCCTATGGGTTAGACATAGCAACTCTAAGTCTGGCATCACACTGTGGCCCTCCAAGTGGTACTAAGCAAAGTCAACATCTCAACAATTTTGGCATAACATTTTGAAAATCTTTCAAGATTAACTACCAACAATTTCAAAACTTAGTTTTCCTAATAACTTAAAAATCTCTAGAATTCTAAATACTATACTTTTGGGGAGATATGAAATTTATCCTTGAATCTCTACACGTTGAACTCCATTATGGAATTGTCATAATGGTTGGACTATTATATCGATTGCATAGGTCATGCTTGTTGGAGGAGATCAACGAGTTGGCATATTCCTTCATTAGTAATTGGATGAAATAAGGAATTTGAAATCATGTAATTCATTTGATGAAGGAATAACTCCTTATTTCATTCGATGTCCCTTGATGCCAATGTCAGCAAGACTCAAACCACTCAAACAACAAGACTTGAGCACAAATTGTTATTCTGCTTTAATTGACCTTTAGCCTCCCTTTCGATTACCTCTATCACTTGAAAATGTATCATCCAACACACATGATTTGAACGGTCAATTTAATCTACTTCAAATTCTTCTTGGACTATTGATAAAAATGAGTTTTAACATTAGAATACCCTTTCAGATCAAAATTAAAAACTTTAAAGTGAAATTAAAGTGATATAAAGCTCAAGCTCGATGTTCTCTTTACACAAGCCTCTTTTTGGGCCTTATTTGTCTTTGGGCTCTTAGAATGACTCAAGGACTTACTTGGAAGAATCAACACCGTCTTTTCCACCTTTGTTCTTCGATACAAAATCTTGATTGAGAACTTGGTATTCTTGATTGGATGGGTTATATCAAGCCTTAAGTCTCTCTTCATTGATACATGGGGTATCAGTAGAGTAATGAAGACCTTGACAGATTGGCTTGGAGTTAGTCAAACTTTCAATCTTGGAATTAGCTAAGCCTGTAGAATTGACGAGGGTTGTTGTGCTAGCTTAAGCATTAATCTTCATATCATATAACCCATTCTTTAATGATTCACGTTAGGAAATTGAAATTACGCATTCCTTCTTACAATTTGATTAATAATATTAATAAAAATTGCCAAAATTAGAATTAAGTAGAAAGTTATATATATGCCTAAAACAACGATATTTGATATTATTAACCTAATGACATTTTCTCCTAACTATTTCCGGTAGGATGTCAAATATTCATTTCTAGAGAAAAGATATGACTGATACTAGACCTTGATTCCTTAGCTAGGTTTCATCAATCAGATCAATGTTTCATTGCCCTGCCTTGAGAAACATCTAATTCATGTGTCTTAGAAGCCTCGACTTTTGGTGGAAGAGCCCATGGTGGTGCGCACTCTTCATTATATTAATAATGAAATGATAGAAAGCTCATCACCGGCTTTAATGTTTTCCTTGGCAAATATGCCAACTCGATGATCTCCTCCAACCAACATCACCTACATAATCGATACAATAAACAAATCATTATGATAAATTTCATAATGGAGTTCAATGTGTGGAGATCAAAGGGTAAGTTTCATATCTCTCGAAAAGTAGAGAGTATCTTGACTGACCTTTGCATAGCAGTTGGGTTTTGATGAGTGGTTTGCAAATTTTAACTTATTCCCAAAGCGACGCGCATCAATAACCCACAATGAAAAAGCCAGATAGTAAGTTGATGAGAGATGAGCATGAAAAGACCTTAAAATCGTTGTTTTCAAATCACAATATATTATACTTTCCCCGAAAGAGATGATAGAAGGTAAGTTCAGGAAAACTAACAATAATAATAAAACAATTAGTAGTTTTGCAAATTTGTCCAATGAGGAATATATAAACTCTATCGTCAACAATGCATTTCCTTGATTTCTCAATAACACATGGAGATTCCATGTCATTTGGCTTATGATAATCAAGTTCCACAAATATGGAATTCAACTCATTTTAATATTCTGAAAGTGGCACCTCCTTGATGTGATTGGTATGATTGCTTAATCAATTTATACAACTTCCTAAACTTCTTCAGTAATTCGACATTGCATAAAATGTGTCATTAGTTTGTCAATCATGGAGTAGATAAGCCAAGACTTGACCTACGGACACAAGACTTGACGAGCCTGACATATTTAGCCTCTTGGCTCTTATTCATCATAGTTTCGCTCATTTAAAGTTAGAAGGAATTAAATCCACATAATTTTTAAAAGGTTAAAGACCACATCCATTAATATTAAACTGCAAGGATCTTAACCACATTTAACCGAAAGTAGACAAATTAAAAATAGATTTTTTCCTTATAATTTATATGTAGAAATATATGTTTAGGTATTGCATTATTTATTGTTTACTTTTTATTTAATATGTGTGTGTCAAAAGCCATACAATTATTAACTTTAATAAATATATATAGTCAATATATAATATTTAATTATATCACTACAATTAATTATATTTAAACATTATTTAACATTACATTTATGGTATTAAATGCTACATTTAATATTTGTTCTCAAGTCTAGTTTACTAGAGGATATAGAAATTAATTATATAAAAATGTGTCACAAAAATAATATTTAAATTTAGCTTATTATTTATTCCTCTCAAATGAAAAATGAATTTAATAATGTTTACATTATTACATGTAAAATTTACAAATAAAATTTTTCAATCCTAAGAACCTCATATTACACCTTGCGTTAGTCCTTATTGATGAATTTCATAAATTCTTCTTCTCTTCTTATTATTATTAATTTATCATCCTTACTTTGTCTAATTTTAGTTACTACTCAAACCCTTCCTCTTTTTTGTATTATTCGATATAATTTCATAGAAGAAGTAGATTTTTTTTGCTGGATTGCCTGGGCAAAAAGCCCCAGACAAAATTAATTAATGCCCAATTGGGATGAAATTACATAATCATCCTCCATCAAGGAGTGTTCAGCAAAGAGAGGAACAGAATTATAAAAACACACATCACATATTAAATCTAAACAAGCTTTAGGAAAAGAATCTGCCAAATTATTTGCTTCTCTTTGGATATGCACCAGCAAGCGTTGTTGAAATTGGCATTTAGGATTTACCGCTCATAATAAATTTGACTTCCACAGTATTTTACGTAAATAAATTACTTTTTAAAGAAGAGTAACGAAATTTGTTCATTTGATACACATCAAAATCAAACCCCTAGCTATTTTATACGAATAAAAGTGACCTTAACCAATAATATTTGACAAATTTATGTTTATTCGTCTTAAACCATTATTTTTATTAAACTAAATTATTGTTTACAACATATAACCAGGACGAATTAATTCTTATTTTCTTTCTCTCTCTCTCTCCTTCCTTTTTATCAAAATATTTGCAAGTAAAAAAGAGGTTAAATCGGATATGAGATCAACAAATTGGGACAAACTTGTTATAAAATGCGTACAACAAGCAAGCTAAGTGTCATCAAAGTAGTCACCAGAATAGGACTAGTGGTACGGCTTGGATAATTTGCACAAGATCCTAAAAAACACACACAAGCGATTAAAGGAAATAAGAAGGGAACTTAGCATTGTATTTCACAAATGAATGAATATCTCTCCGGCCAGTATCTCTAAATAACTTTATGCTTGTTTGAATTACCGTTCCCAGCCAGTGAAAGCATATTCATTGTCCATTTGAGAGAAGCAACACACATTTAAAATTTTCAAAGGGTAACACAAACATGCTATTTGTCAAATAAACCTCCAAGCTGAGATTGAGTGCATTGGGGTTCCCTTCCATCCAACTATAAGACACTCGCCATTTTTTTCTATAGTGCAGAATTTCCCAAAAGCAAACTCTTTGGCAACCAAGTGAGCATGGTACAGAGATGACTCACTAAACCCGGTTTCAACCATTCTGTACCTTGCAAAGAACCTTCTCCAAACATCTATCTTCACATTTCTAACCGTCCTTTCCCTTCCTTCCATAGCAACAATGTCTCTTATCCCTTCAGATAATACTGCTTCTATTGTCATTCTGCAGTCAATCTCATGTTTTATGCAGGTTTCAAGGCAATCAAAATATGCTGAGTAGAAGAACAATGCTTCAATGAAGCGGTTCACAAAGGAGGGCGAGTTATGGTTTGCATCTACTTCAAGGACTATCATTATAACTGGTTTGATATTTCTTATAACCCTCATCAAGTTTTCCATACAATCAGGCCTTGATACCATGCTCCTTAGAAAATATGGAGAGTAGACAGCCACAGCTTCATCCTCTCCAATTTCGAAATGATCTTCCCTTATTTCTGCAATGTCGGTCACAAAAACTGCCTTATATGACAATGGTAAGTTCAAGGATTCAGCAAAACTAGCTAACCTTTTGCCAGTCTCTTCTATCATGGTTTTCAATGAACTAAGTCCAATGGCAGTTATCTTCAAACGTTGCACTACGCGATCCCGGCGCTCTGCCAGTGCTTGCATCAAAGCTGTGCATTGTACACCACTTCTTATTTCAAGATCTATAAGATGGATTTTGGTCTCACATGCTACATGTTCCACTATAGCTTGTATCCCAGTGAATTGCATTACTTGATTGAAAGGAATTTTTAGATGGCATTTAAGGGCAATGATGGTGTCCATCTTCTGAAGTAACTCCCTTTCTTCATTTTTCCCTGATCCCTTAATTGCCATCCTTCCTGTTTCTTTGTATATTCTCTCTCGAAGTGCTCGAGCGAAATGAAAAATAACTCTTTGAACAGGGTTTGCACTGGCATTTGAATTCCATTCACAATGGAGAAGTAACCCATTTGCACGTTCGAATTGTTGGCAACCTACCCTCTCGGCTGCAGCAAGGAGAAATTGAGCAAGTTCTATGTCTCTATTTTCTTCCTCAGACAAACCACCAAGATCCAATCCGTATGGATGCATAGGGATGTAAAAACTATCATTCCAATGTGCAGAATATTGGATATACCTGTTGAGAAGCATGGCAAAGCCCTAAGATCATAAGAGAGATATTGAGAAATATCATATTGGACAAAATATATATATAGTTCCTTAAGTGTTATTTATGTTGTTTGTCAATAAGAATTGAAATTTTACCTTTGTAACGACATATGTTGATATTAAAAATGTGTTATTGATTGAAAATACAATTAGGTTATATGTGCCTAATATACTAATGGATAATAACAACTATAGACTATCCATAACTAACCATATCTAACTATCCAACTATAGCTTCCTAATCAATTCAACTAATATATGCAACAATACCTTGCTCCAGCCACTCTTATTATTTCTTCAGTTGACATCTTCTGGCGATCAAAGGAAGTTTCAATATTGCTTAAGGTGCTTGTATTTTGCTCGCTTAGCCTCTTGAACCGGCTTCCGTAATTTGTCAGGAGTTCTAAAGATGCTAATGATGGTGTTGGTGGCACCTGCTTATTGCATTCAACTGGTTCTGTACTTGCCACACCATGTTTCATTAGTCCTGTAGTTTCCTGAAATAGTTGTGTTGGTTGCATTTGGACATCAGGGTCAAAGTTGACCTCTTCCAACATCAAGTTATCAGCTTTGGGTTCTTGTAGTTGTTTCTGATCTTGATATTTGAACAATTTGACTCCTTTACCATTCTCAGCAGGGAGAGGATCAATCTCTCCCAGCAATTTCAATCCAGAGAGACTCTCTTTCCCTTGGAAGACATCCTCTTGTGTAGAACCATAACCCACCTGGGTTCCTTTGAAATTTAAATCCGTGGAAGAAAATTGGTCAATTTCCATTTCAGATTATTTCAGATTACAACAGAAATCAAGAAAGTTTTCAGCAATTTATACTAAAGACAGCGTGCTTATCTAGATAAACATCGAGGTGAGTGTATTCATAATCATGTTGCAAGGTGGAAAAAGAATACTTTAACGTATAAATGATTGAATAAAAAACTCAACATGACGAAATGTATGAAAGTGATTGAAACGTGTAACTTTGATGGTGATGTCCTCGATATTTTCATTGCAATCGTCAGCCAGCAATATTTTGATCAAATAAAAACGTTGCCATGACAAATTACAGATTAGTATTTTATTATCAATAATTTTATTGGAATGGAAACAATGGTAAGCATTTGGAGTGTTATATCTGAAAGGTTTTCATAAGAAGTTCAGCCAAGGTTGATTAGACGGTCCAAGAAAATGAAGGAGGGATTTAAATAAAATGAGAAAAAGGCCTTTTCCAAGAAAACAAGGGAATCCAACAAGAGAGTAACACCAAAGTGACTTTATCACTACATTAGATCTTAGTCCTTCAATAAAATTTTGAACAAATTAGACCGACCACCCGTTAGGTTAGCACTTATTATGTGGACACCCCTTCCTATTTTACCCCTACACAAACTTCTACCTTTTTCATTACAGTTGCACCCCATGTGTTGTAACGTAAATTTTTCCATCAACTCAAACCCATCACATGCTAGGCACTTAGTTCTTTAATGAAATCTTAGGACCAAAAAACCTTTATCTTCCTCACTTTACCCATTAAAAGCATTCAACAATGTTTTCTTGAAAAATTGGTGCGCATCACTGGTTCTTCTTCGTGGGTTTCAAGTTGTTGTAGGCGAAGGATTGTTCTGAAGCACGGTTTGAGCTAGGTCTCTTGACGCATTGAAAGTTTGTAGTCAAGTTAAAGATTTGCATTTTTTTTTCTCTTCTATTGAAGCACACTTTGATTTGTGACGTGTTCATCAGATGAACAATCCTCCTTACCAAATTCCGAACCAGCTACAAACTCCTGCAAACAATCGCCCAAGAAATCGCAGAACACAAAATCGCAATGTCGTCTTGGCACAACCGTACAATAGCAGCGGTGTCACCCCACTTCGGGATCAAGGATCGAAGTCCTCCTCAAGGTTCACATAGCGTCACTGGAGCTACCATTTTTGCAAACCCTAACAAAGCAAATTGTGGCTTTTGAAATTCACTCGGATAAGGCTAATTTGGACAATTCAAAATTAATTAATAGTTAGGACCGAACATGGGTCTGGTTAGGACGGGTTCGGGCCCAACTCAAGCAATCCGGGCCAATCCGATAAGTTACAAAACAAGCCGAATTCCGATCGTTGAGTGTTTCTTCCTGCACCATTCGTTTTTTCTCATACACCATTATAA